>PVIY010005814.1:0-91658 GCA_004026745.1 Myrmecophaga tridactyla
TCGATTCCTGGTGCCTGCCCATTCAAAAAAAAAAAAAAAAAAAGATCAAAGATTAGAGATAAGACCATAAAATGTTTAGAAGAAATTGTAGGAAAATATCTTAAGGATCTTGTGATTGGCAGTGGTTTCCTTGAACTTACAAAGTATAAATAATGAAAGAAGAACTAGATAAATGGGATCTCTTCAAAACTGAACACTTTCGTGAATCAAAGAACTTTGCAGGAAAGTAAAAAAGGAGCCTATGCAATGGGAGACAATGTTTAGAAACTACATGTCAGATAAATATATAAAGAAATCTTACAACTCAACAACAAGAAGACAAACAATCCAACAAAAAATGGGGAAAAGATATAGAGACTCATTTCTGAAGAGGAAATACAAATGGCTGAAAAACACATGAAAAGGTACTCAACGTCACTGGCTATTAAGGAAATGCAAACCAAAACCACAATGAGATATCATCTCATACTTATCAGAGTGGCCATTACTAAAAAAGAAAACAAAACAAAACAAAACAAAACAGGAAACAACAAATGCTAGAGAGGATATGGAGAAAGAGGCACACGTTCATAATTGGTGGGAATGTAGTATGGTGTAACTGCTCTGGAAGGCTATTTGGTGGCTTCTCAGGAAGCTAAGTATAGAATTGCCATATGATCCAGCAATCCCATTACTCAGGAGGAACTAAAGGCAAGGACACAAATGGACATTTGCATGCCAATGTTTTTAGTGGCATTATTCATGATGGCCAAGAAATGGAAACAGCCCAAATTTACATCAACAGACAAGTGGCTAAACAGATTGTGGTATATACAAATGATAGAATATCACACAGCGGTAAGACAGAATAAAGTCATGAAGCATGTAACAATGAGGACGAACCTTAAGAACATTATACTGAGTGAAACTGGCTGAAACAAAAGGACAAATATTGTATGGTCTCATTATTATGTGCTACATTAATGATTAAATATTGTATGGTCTCATTTTTATGCTCAACATTAGTGAGTAAACTTTGAGAGTCAAGGAACACAGGTTATTAGGAGATAGAAAAAAAAGTAGAGATGGGACATCTGATGCTGAAGGAGTACAAAATGTTCAACAGGACTGATTGTAATGACCCAGAAATGGATAGCACAATATTATGTGATGGTAGTATAATATTTTAAGTACACTCAATGAAAAGCTGAGTGTGAATATAGTAGAGGGAGGTGGGCTGGGTGCATGTATGACACTGGAAGGAAAGATAAAGGATAATGACTGGGATGGTATAACTTAGCAATGCCTAGAGTGAAAAATGATGCTGATTAAATATACAAATATAAGAATGTTTTTGCATGAGGGAAAATAATTGAATTTCAACATTGCAAGGTGTTAAAAAATGGGATGTTATATGGGAAAAATATAATCAATGCATACTAGGGTCTATGATTAACAATAACATTGTAGTATGTTTCCATAGATGGCAATAGGCCAGAGCTAAATATCAATAGGCAGGGGATATGGGGGAGGGGTATGGGATTCTTTGCAGAAGAATTGAAAATGCCTTCATATAGTCTGTCATGTAATCATGGCTATGTGATTATACCAGGAACCACTGATTTTTCATTTAGGTTAGATTGCATGATATGTGAATAAAACTGTTTAAAAATAAATAAAGGATTACAAGTACTAGAGAAAATATGGAAAGAGACGTACCTATTCACCTTTGGTAGAGAACTAGAAAGGTGCAGTTCCTCTGAAGGGCAGTATGGTGGCCCCGCAGGAGGTGTGCCAGTTTGAAAGGCTTATGTACCCTAGAAAAGCCATTTTTTAATGCTGATCCATCTTGTGGAGGCAGCCTTTCTTTTAATCCTTATTCAGCACTATAGGTTGGAAATGTGATTAGATTATCTCCACAGAGATGTGACACACCCAATTGTGGGTATTAAATTTTGATTAGAGGGAGATGTGACTCTACCCATTCCAAATGAGGCTTGATTAGTTTACAGGAATTCTTTAAAAGAGGGAACATTTTGGAAAAAGTTTTAGAGCCAGGAGAACCACAGAGCCCATGCAACTAGAGAGCTTTGGTGATGAAGAAGAAATAAGCCCCCGGGGGAGCTTCATGAAACAAGAAGCCTAGAGAGAAAGGTAGCAGATGGCACCATGTTTGGCATGTGCCTTTCCAATTGAAAGAGAAACCTTGAACTACACCAGCCTTTCTTGAGTGAAGGTACCTTCTGTTTGGTGCCTTAATTTGGACATTTTTATAGACTTGCTTTAATTGGGACATTTTTATGGTCTCAGAACTGTAAACTCGCAACTTAATAAATTTCCCTTTTAAAAGCCATTCTCTTCCTGGATATCACATTCTGGCAGCTAGCAAACAAGAATAGGAGGCTAGGGGTGGGGTTGCTGTATGATCCTGCAGCACTGTAGTTAGGTGTCTATTTGGAGGAACTGAGAGAAGGGACAGGAATGGACATTTGTACATTGATGTTTATGGTGGCAGTGTTTCCAATTTGCAGCAGTGGATGGACATGACTTAAGGGTTCATTGACTGAAGAATGGAAGAGGGAAATGTGGTGTAAACATACAGTTTATTATTGAGCAGCTGCAAGAAGGAAAGAAGTCCTTCTGGCATACAACTAGGTGAATGCATCTTGAGGACAGAATGTTGAATGAAATAAGCTAGAAACAAAAAGACAAATATTATTATGCTTCACTAATATGGACTAACTATAATATACAAATGCTGAGAATGGAATTCAAGATCATAGGTTATCAGGTGAAGGCCTACTGTAACGGTTCCTAGATTTTAAGCTCTTACAGCAGTCACATTTATTCTGGAATTGTAACTGTTATTTCTAATATCTGAGATGCTGAGCTTTTTGTGTAGAACCTGGTCCTTTCCTGGAATCTGAGGTATTTGTGTGACATCTCAAACTCAGAGCTAGAGTTCTGTAGCTATGAAAGTCAGCATTATCCCATATAGCAACTGTTAAAAACACTGAAAAAGTGATCAGACTTCAATTAGAGGTATGAATGATGCTGATCTGGGCAGGTCTAAGGTAAAGCAGACCAAAGGATAAAGGATGATATTGACTGCATTTTATAACTTCAACTTCTGTGTGAGACCAAAGGAAGAGATGTTTATTGGGTGCAAAATTTATATTTTTGGTAGCACACTATCTAATCTAACTTGTATGGTCAACTTATTTGGACACCACAATTACATGTAACCTTGAATATGGATTGAGAGCTTATTGGTTTGTATAAGTTGGTGGGATGCCCCAATACATCCCAGAGTAATCTGGACAGAAGATTAAAAAGTATTTATGAGTTCTCTTGAGGGACTAGAAAAAAGGTGGAAACAATAAACTTCCCACCTGGGCAAGATCTGATATTCTCACAAGTATGGAGGACTATCAATTTGATGGGCTAGGCCCTCAATCTTGGGGTTTGCTCTTATGAAACTAATTCCTGCAAAGGAAAAGCTAAGCTTACTTATGATTATGCCTAAGAGTCACCCCCAGAGAACAACTTATGTCACTCAGTTGTGACTTCTCTCTTTAAGCCAACTCTGTACATGAGCTCATTGCCCACCCCCCTGCCACTCACACATGTGGGACATGACTCTCAGGGGTGTAAATCACCCTGGCAATGTAGGACATGATTCCAGGAGAAGAGACTGACTTTGGCATTTTGGGAGTGAGAAAGCCTTCTTGACCAAAAGGGGGAAGATAAATAAAGTTTCAGTGGTTCAGAAATTTTAAATAGAGCCGAAAGGTCATTCTGGATGTTATTCTTATGCAGTATATAGATATCTCTTTTCAGTTTTTGGTGTATTGAAGTAGCTAGAGGGAAATACCTAAAACTCTCAAACTGTAATCCAATAAGCCTTGATTCTTGAAGATGATTGAATAACTATAGAGTTTTTAAGGTATGACCGTGTGATTGTGAAAACTTTGTGACTGACACTCCTTTTATCCAGTGTATGGACAGATGAGTAAGAAAATAAAGGAAAAAAAGAAATAAATAATAGGGGAAAGGGGATATAGGATGTTTTGGGTGTTCTTTTCCACCTTTTTAAAAAACTTTTATTCGTAATTTTTATTTTTTGGAGTAATGAAAATGTTCATAAATCAATTGTGTTGATGAATGCCCAGCTATATGATGATACTATGAACCACTGATTGTACAATTTGGGTGATTATATGGAATATGAATGTACATCTCAATAAAATTGCATTAAATGACAAAAAAGACAAAGTCGATTGAAGAACCACATTTTCCTTCTAAACTCCAAGCAGGAAAGATGTGCTTTTTGGCTGGTTGTTTTGCTTATTTATCTGTGTTTATGTAATGTCTGGCCTGAAATGGCTGATCTTGATTATGAATAATTTTGCTTCTATATACCAAATCCTTCTCTAATCAAGAATTGTTTCTCTTTGTATTTTGTTCATTCTTAGTCAAAACCTCACCTTTTCAAAGGAAAATATTTTCTTTGTGCATATCATATGCAAGTACATATATATGTGTATGTGTGTGTGTGTTTGCATGTACATGTATGTGTATTTGTATATATCTTTCTATCAGTCATGTTTTCTCCCCAGTTTATTGTAGGGAAAAAAATTATAATAAAAATTTCACATTTCTATATTCTCCAAAGCTAAGTTCCAAGGTTGCCTTCCAAATTAGATAATATCTATTTTTCTTGCTCCCTTTAGAGTCAGGTTTTTCACCCCTAGACCCAAGGACTTCATGTTTTCCTCTTTCCCCAACCCCTTTGCCTGCCAACTTCAGCTGCCACTGAAATGGTCCATGATCCTTATCTTTTTTTGTTGCATTCTTTAGAGGCTTTCTTTTTATCTGAAATCTAATCCATTATTGTGAGCTGATGTGTTTGTGGCTGACACTAACTTAGTCCACCCAAATAAGGGACATATTAAACTTTGCATACCACCAAATTGTAATTCCATCACAAAAATGTCAAAAAAATTGCACTCAGGGGTCGCAATATGGCTTCTTGCTCTTCAGGAGCTGGGTACCTAGTGAGTTCTATGGCCCTGATGTGGTATACCCAGGAAGAGATCAGACTTCAACTCAGAGTGAATGACACAATTCAGAATTACAGTTCATACCTAAGCATTCTACTATACCCCTTGTTCTGTTAGGGGGAAGTGGCAGAGGATGAGAAGAAATGTTGGGCAAGACTCTTTCATGAGTACTATGTACGATCCATATCAGTATTTCCTAGGTTTGATTTTACATTCCTATCTCATTAAATTGTGTAAAATATACTTTAAATATTCATATTAACTCCCTAGGAAGGCACCCATGAATTTATGATAAAAACCTAATTTTCGTGCCCAGTCTGATGGTGCCATTCTTTCTTCATCCCAGTCTGCCCTGACCCCAGGATATCGCACTCTTCTTTGTAGGGTGAAATGATCCACAGCGCACTGCTGGTCACCATCACAGAGAAAGATTTTGTCCTTTTGTAAAAACACAGCTGAAAATTATACTGCCTTTTCTTTTACAGTGAATTGGAATAAACAATTAATTCACTCTATGGGATTTTTGTGGGGTGAGAGACTTTGTTGAAAGAAAATGCAAGGAATAATACATTTTTTTCATCAGGGACCAGTTGCAGTTTATTTAATTCTAAAAAAAATCAGCAGAAGGTGAGCAAAAATATAAGAGAAAAAGATAAAATGAGAAAAGATGCAATATGAAGGAGATATGTTGGCATATTTCTTAGTGACCCATCTATGGATAATTATGCTGGGTCCTGAGTGCACTTTATACTCCTGATTTAATCTTAGTCTGGGCAAACTTTAACAGTTTTGCTTATGATGATTACAGAAACATGGTATTCCCTAGCCCCTAGTTTGGAAGTTCAAGAGAAAAATCCCAACATTCATCTTCATACTGAGATGCTTTGAGCCACTTTCAGGTAGGTGAACAAACAACCCAAGAGTTTTCAATGGGAGTTTCTTCTTTTCAGCATGAGCTCATTTTTCTTTTCTGGTTCATGTAGTCTAATCAAAGACACTACTCGATAGTGCACAGTGTGTGGAGAAGGAGACAGAAGATGGAGGGAGCATGAATGTAGGCATATATATATTTTTAATTTTGCCTAAGAGAAATATAAAGTCATTTGTCAGACCTGTGATTTAGCAGGTTGATTGCCAAAAAAACACCGAGTCCCCACTTACACACACAATAATCCATACTGTAGCATATAGAAGTATCAGGAGAGGTGTAATTGAGCAACTATGGCTAATAAACATTTTCCAGCACAGCATTTACATTTATACTAGCACATCAACACTATATTAAATATGTTGAGAGTGAAGGAGGTGGTGGAAATTTAGAAGAAAGAAAGAGAGGGGAGAAGATGTTTGACAATTTATACTGTGCATCTGTGTGTATTGTCCTTAAAAATCCTACTACAAGCTATATTTACCCTCATTTTTCATTTAAAAGATGCAGACCTATAGAGATGTCATCAATGGCATTAGAAATCTAACATTACGATATGTCATGGCAGATTTTATTTGCATTATTAAAAATCTTAATTTTTTTCACATTGAAAAGGGTAGATGGCATTTCCTAGACATACTCAGAAAGTCTTTTCTACCATTCCCCTAATGTTTTACACTAAATTGTGTAGGTGAAAAGAGAGTCACGTCATTAAGTGGACTATATTTTACTAAAATCATTAGGAGACTTCATTATATTGATAATCCAATTTATTAAATAATAGTGGGAAATTGAAAAATTTTATCAGAATCTAGAGTTCCTAAATGTTAACCTTCACTAATTCCTTAATTTTTTTTAAAAAAACGTGTCATGTGGGGAATTTGTTTTCTCAGAGAAAGTCTGTGGTAGGAAAGGATGCTTTGTAACTGATGACAGGTGGTGTTTACATTTATAATTTCCTCATTTTTCGTGTTTGGGAATGAATTAAAAGGAAAGAAGGATCAGACAACAGTTGCAGTCCCGGATATCATTTATGGCATCCTTCCTTGAGACAGGAGGTCCTGTGCATCAGTGAAAATGATATAATGCAGAAGCAGAGACTAGGAGGGTTGAGCAACTGTGCAATGATTAGGTCAAGTGTACCTGGAACCCTCTTGTGTCCTGCCCTCTTAAGTAAATGCTGTGTAACGTGATTTTCTGTTTTAGGCACTAAATCATCCCCCAAAATAAAGGCAATAAAATCTAAATATAAAAGTGGCTTATGGAATTTGATAGAATGCAATAATTTGAATTTAGACATTAATGCTATATGTCTAAAAAGGGTTAGTGAATTATTTGTACTTAGGGTGCTTCAGCCTTCAGATCCCTGTGCATCCAGCACCCCTAAATGTCTGATCAATCTCCAAGCGATTAGGTTGTTTGGCATTCAAATGATGTCCCTTGACAATAAAAATCTGATTGTATCCAACTGATTCTACATGAAAGGGGAGATCTGATGGTTTCTTTCCAGTACAACCTGAGGTAAAATAGATGCACACATGGCCTGTGTTGATGTTAATACACCTGTCTGAGACCTTCTTACAGACATTCTATTTTCTGCCTTGTGGTCAATGTGGATAGGAGACTCTTGGCTTCTCTAGCATTACCATATGCTACTCTGGACTGGGTAGAAACTGCAGCCCTAAACATAATTCTTTCTTTGGCAAGGGTTTCTCCACATCCTTCACAATGGGACTAGGATGTCAGGAGGCAGTAATGAAACTTGCCAGTGTTTTTTTCTCCTCCATTCTCTGTGAGTAAATATGTTAATGTAAATGACCATTTAAACAAACAAACAAAAATCTCCCCTAAGATCCATTTTTGGAATTATGAGATTAATCTTTTTTCATACCAATGTAGGTAAGTTGGAAATACTGGCTTTTCCCATCCATGTATTAGCAAGCACGTAGCTTCTGTGGATTCTGGTGTCTTCTCTGGTAAGGAAAAATACCTGTCATTTGAAGGTGAAGTTATAGGTTTGGGGACCAAGGGAGGGTCTAGGCCTTGCAGGCTACATAGGAAAGACAAACAGGGTGAAAGTAGTTATAGAAGGCTGATAAAATGATCAGACCAAAATAATTTATGACCATTATACCTTGAAATCATGCACAACTGGCAGAACAAAAGATAGAAATGATAGAAAGCAGTTACTATAGGTTGTGCTGATGGGGCATTTAAATAGTGTCACAATTTATTAAATGATATTAATTTATATTTAACAAGTAAAATGCACAAATAAGGACCGATACCAGTTTTTTCTACCTTAAAGCTAAAAGTCACCAAAATGCCTACATGTATTGCTGAAGCATTGTTTTGAAAATTTAGTACCTAAATAATGACTAATGTTTATAGGGACTGCTTCTATTAATGGAGATTTGAATATCTTCTTATCAATCTTTACCTCTATCTATGTATCATGTAGCATTTTTCTAGGTGATTTGGGAATGCAAGAGAAATAAAAATACTGAAGAGATTTTACTCTGTATGTTACATAGGAGAAAACACTTGCCCATAATAATCCAAGACAGAAAACAAATTAACTGGCAGAACAAGTGATAAAGACAGTGAACTATGAGATTATTGTTTAAAGTTCTGGCTGAGCTAGCTTCATGGAAGAGGAAGAGGGACTAATGTTCAATGTTAAGAGGTGAAGTGGCAGGGAATTCAAGACCTGAACATTAGTATGATCAGAGTTAAGAAAAGAAGAGGGTGGGGAGGGAATGGTCAGTAGACAGGACACAGAAAACTCTAGACAGAAAAAGATCCATGTAGAAAAATAATAGGAAAAAAAATGGGAAAGAAGGTTAAGGCTAGATAAAGTTGGGCCTAAAGTGCCAGGTTAAAACAACCAATAGACAAGATCCTTTGAAACATTTTGCGGAGGGATGAATTATTATTATCAAAATATTGCTTGAGGAATATAATGCACCAGTATGGTACAGGACAGATTCAAGGCTCCTTAGAGAAGAGATGACAGGAGATAAGAGAGGATTGCAATAATTCAGGGCTCTGGTGCTGAGGGCCTACTTCATGGATGTAGAAATGAAAAGGATGGCGTAGGAAGGAGAAATGGTAGGACTAGATTGGTTGATTAGACATGGTGTGTGGAAAAAGGAGACAACAAAATAATTCAAATTTCAAATAATACGAGAAGTATTCTGATAATAAATTTTAAAAACTAGGAGAAAACTGATCACAAGTCACCAAAGAGATAAAATGTTTCATGAACCATTGTCATCTATTTCTGTCTGAAATGTATAAACTCAAAAACACAAAGGAGGAAAGAGAGAGTGCATACACATTGCAGATTAAATTTTCATGCAATAAAGCTGGTTTTCCTGTTGAATCCTGAATACATAACACATTTGTGCATTTCTCTAAGACATAATGCAAATAATGACTTCAATGTCCTGAAATCCTCAAACAAATCACATAATATTGCTCTACATTTCTATTTAAAATAAGGCCAATGTTCCCCAGCCATGCTTTGGTGGTAGATTTTATATTTTTCCTTTGCAAGCCTTTTTTCTTTGGGATATTTCAGAAAATATGAAGGCACTTGAATTAAACTTTTTCCATAGTTGTAGGAACATATTTGGACCTATTCTCTTGGTATATACTGACAGTGGGTTCTAGTGGCATATAGAAGCTATGACTGTATGTAAGGGTTACAGTTCCAAAGGAGGAAGCAGTGCTAAAACATATTTAAAAACATAATAATGAATACAAAATTTAAAATATCAGCCTTATTTGGAAACAGTCACCACTTTTCCTATGTTCTGGCACAGATGATTCCTTTGTATTCATGCACATTCATTCTTGGATATGTCAACAGTGAGAAAGGTAGGTGGGTTTCAAGGAGAAGGAAGGACTAAAATTTAAAGACGTGTCTTGGAAAGTGAGACAGTGGGGAATATGACTTTAGTCAATGCCTAGCTTCAATTAAGAACTAAACAGACAAGAACTTAGCGTCATTGGAATACCTGACAAGGGGTGAAAGTATGAACTTTTTTCTTAAACAAAGTAAAATCTGCATGTCTCAATGAGTAGTTTTCTGATTTTTCTAATTGTTGTACTTTTAATATTTAGAGATTTTGGTAATAATATAGTCTATCTATTTCTTTCCCAAAAATACTTTTATAGGTTTAGAAATAACACTGAATAGTGTATCCGACTGAGCATCTGATCTGAAGTACATGTCAAATTATTCTTCTAAATTAACTTCTATTACATTTTCATCTTTTTTTCCCCCATCCTCTGTTAGACATCTCTAAGCTAATTAAAAAGTCCACACTCTGTTATAAAAATATGCAATCACAAACTTTTAAAATTTTTTGTTAAAAGGTATTTTAGCTCAATTGGGGAAATCTAAAATGCATGGTATACAATTGTCTTTGCTTCAGGACCAAGGACAGATACCACCCATGACATTCCCAGGTGTTGTGGATAGTGAGAATTGCTGAAGTACCTCTAAGCTGGTGAGAATTTTGCATAATGCCAAAATGAGGCAAGCAAAATGAGGCAATACTTACTTCTGCCACCTCAGAAATCAATATTGTATGAAATACTGTTCCTATTAATTATTATATGAAAACAATCTTAAAAAGAACCAAGCTATTCTAAGGACTCTGATGTCTGTTTGGGTCCACCAAGGATATGTAAACAATAGGCTTAAATTTAGGGAGAATTGTTAAGATTCATATTCACTTCTTGCTGGACCTGAGCACACAGTTAATTTTAAGTCCAATGCATGGCCAAGTCCCACACTGAAAGAACCTTTCCACTCAGAACCCCACCCATCCCGAAGACATCCTGCCTTTATGGTGCCCTTTAACTTGAGGCATCTCTTGCAAACCAAATTCAATTCAAAGATATTCAGTATTTTTATCTTTCTGGGGCTTTCACAATCTCCCTAGATATTGGAGAAAGTTGGGATCTTAGCAGATAACCTTCATAAATGATTGTGGGAAAAAAATTTTTTTTCATTCCCAAGAAATGGAAACTGTCTCTGGAGAGCTTTAAATTGAATCAATGTAAGTTTTCAGAAAGGGAAAAGAAACATAGTTCTATTTCAGAATTTCAACAGTGATTATCATATATAATAAAGGTTCTGTAGAAAAGGACAGGCGAGGAATTGTTAGAGTTCATATTTTTAAACATTAAAATGCTTTGAGTTCTTTCAACATGGGCACTATTAGGTATAAATGAAAGGTATTACTGCAGATTTTAAGGATGTTTTAGTATTTTTATGTCACTGGGCAATTTTAGTTAGTGGGAAGTCTCAGCATTTTCTACTCATAAGTGGAGGTGGGAGGGGTAAATGCAAATGAAGTGTTAATTTACTGAGACATATATATTTTTTTCCTTCCTCTCCTTTATGTACTTTTTTCTGTCTTCTGCCAAGTGAAAAGCCTCTGTGTCAGAGCAGGGGAAGTCTAGTAATGATTAAGGCAGTATATGCATGAGTATGTTAATAGCGTGAGGGGCACAGACCATGCTGTTTTGGGGGTGGAGGGGGGGCTTTGTAATAAAGAAAGGGTGAAGGAGGAAGAAGAAAGAAACCACTATAAAAATGATTTCATACCGTGGGCCACGGTGGCTCAGCAGACAGAGTGCTTGCCTGCTATGCTGGAGACCCGGGTTCAATTCCCGGTGACTGCCCATGCAAAAAAATTAAAAATTGAAAAAAAAATTAAAAAATAAATGTGTCCACAAAGAAGTACCATATTAAAGGATATTTTAAGCCTCCAAATAGGCCCTATCCTCTGTCTCAACTGTGACCTTGGGAACGTTACTTAATTTGTTTCATTTGATTTTTTTGTACTGATAATATCACAGATGAGTGCTATGAAGAAACACACAACCAACAATCTGTCATAAAAATAATATGTCATTTTATGAAGTGGGACTGTATGAGATTTTATTCTTACCTTGTGTAGAGGACAATCTCCATAAGAGATATAAGCTGCCTTTAGTCAATCAGTTCTCCACCGTGCATCGGGCTTGGAGTTGTTCAACCTTCTTGGTACTGACCATTTAAAATGATGGAAGATATGAGGATTTTGCCCAGCTTTTCCTAGGTTGCCAGTCTCTTGTATGTACTAGTGATAAGGTTGCTCAGGAAACCATGTCACAAAATTGAATTTCCTTCCCTTAAAAATAGGTTTGTTTTTAAAAGTTCAAATTAAAATTCTATTTCTACTAGCATGCTGAGACTCTTCAACTTTTCCAAAACACCATTCTTATTTCTGTTTCTTTTTTAAGGGCCGGATAGGGTGGGGAGATGCAATTTTAAGTCCAATATTCCCTAAAGCTTACCCATAAGTCAGTAATCTTACTACCTTTAAGAGGGGTTTCAAAGGTACCTTCAAAGCTAAGTACCCTGACAGAAGGTTAAAACTTTTTTTAATTTTATTTTTTAATTTTTTGCATGCTGGATGGTGGAGGTCACATTTCGTTCTCCTTCCATGTGAGTATTCCATCATTGCAGCACCATTTGTTGAAATTTTTTATTTGTTTATTTGCTTGTTTGTTTGTTTTTTGGGGGAGTGCACAGACCGGGAACCAAGCCCAGGTCTCCTGCTTGGCAGGCTAGAATTCTACCACTGAACTAACCTTGCACCCCCCTAAAACTTTTAATCATGTATGGAACTAGGTCTAGTTGTATGTGTCTGTGTTCTCACAGCAGTTAATTTATCACATTTATATATATCCACTGGCAATGGGAAGATAAGAATTGCTTTAATTAACCTTTTCTTTTAAAATATTGATGAGCTAGAACCATATCAAATACGTAATCATTGGCAACTTAAAACTAATCTTGTATTTAACATCATTAAAAAGATGATAGTCCATCATTATTCCATTTTACCCTTAAGTTATTACAAAAAATATTTTACCCTTAAGTTATTACAAAAAAATATTTTTTTGTAATTAAAATCCTTCTCAAAAGTACAAATTGTATATAATGACTAAATTGGTCTAAGGTGAGAAAATGAAATGCTCCTATAAACATTTGAATATCAACCAGTAGCATTTTTAGGAGTACCCCTCTATTTCAACATGTTTAGATAAAGTTCTCTGAATTTAGTCCTTAAGAATTGTGTTGAATTGAACTGCTAAGATTAAAGTTCATATTATTACACTGCTTCCACTAATGAACTTGGATCTTATCTACTCTAATGATAATGATAGTTAACATTTATTCAGCAGTTACTTGTGCCAAGCACTTAAGATTAAGACATTTAAGCCTCACAGTAGCCCTCAGAGGTAAGTTTAATACTTTCATTTCCCACATAGGGCAACTGAGATTCAGTTTCTTAGGTTCAGTTTCCTTTTATGGTGGTTCAGACTCCTTAGGTGGCTTTAACTTACCTAAAGCCACAGAAGTTGTTGAACTGGAATTAGAAACCAAGTCCATTGGACCCTAAAACTTATCCACACCAAGACACTTCTATTTCTGCTCTCCAATACTTCTGCTTTTAAGCCTTTAGTTTTCTGTGAGTAAAATGTCTAGAAAAGTTTCTGAATTGTGTCACTTCAACTTTTTGCATAAACAGTAGGCATTCCTGAAGTGTTCTACGTGGGTTTTCCAGGGGTGACCTTAAAACTTTGCTTCATTTGAAGGAGCTTTGCTTTATATCTTTTTCATCTTCCTTTCTAATGTATTGTTAGAAATTTTCTTGTCAATACTGGGTTTATGCTCTTGGTATTCTTTGATTCCTAACTCAACAACTCTGTAACACTTCTATAAATGACTTTTAAAAATTGTTACAATTACTAAGCAAGCCAACACCCCCAAACCAAAAACTGTGTTTGGATCGGAATGTCCTAGAAATTAAGCTGACAACTGGGAATAGAGAACTTGTAGGCCAAAATAAAAGACAAGCATATGAACAAATAAACTACCACACAGGTAAGAAATGCAATGGTAGGATCTTGAGTAAGTTGTGGAAGTGGCTTTGGGAACTGATTTCTTTTATGGAGGTGGTGGTAGAGGTAGAGGGACAAAGAATTAGAAAATGACACCTGAGCTGAATTTTAAAATATGAATAAGTTTGCTGGTGGATAAAGTAGAGGCTTGAGATGGTTGGGGAGAGGAGAAGGGATTCTGGGCTGAGTGCAGGCATATCATGAGTGATTTGATTACATAGGAAGTAAGGTCAAATGACAATTTCCTGAGGATAACATAAAATAGCACTTCTCCCTAAAGCCATCGTCCCAAAAATGCCAATGCTTCTTTTTATACTTCCTTCTTGTCAAGAGTTCAGAATACTGCACTGGCAATTTAAACACTAGTTACACTTACACTTTGTCTTCAGAAATTTCTCGATGTTCTCTGGAGATCTAATCTGACATACATGTTCTTTTTCTTTTACAGGCTAGCATTCTTGGACCAGCTTATATTAACAGGATAAATAAATAATACAAATCTATAGAAAAAGATCTATGAGGAAATGTTAGTACTATATTTCTTTACAATATTTATTCATAGGACAATTTACAAATAGAGCCTGATTATCCTAAACATCAAGCTGAGAACTATAGTTCTACAAGACTAGAAGTGTTTAAAGGCAGATATAATAAATATATTTTAGCAATTACTGAACAAAATGCTTTTTATTCTAATAAGTGTTTTTAATGTATTAATTTAATCCTCACAATATCCCTCTGATGTGGGCTTTATTGTGATGCTCATATTACAAAGGCATGAACTGAGGCACAGAGCGCTTTAGTAACTTGGCCAAATAATATAGCTCATAGGGGTGGAGCTCAGATTCTGACATAGGCAGTTTTGTTCCAGAATCCATACTCCTAACAGTTGAATGTGTTAGGCTGTTTACTTTTAAGGTCATTCAGCAAATTATTTACTATTTGCTACTTTTTCAGCTCAACTTTTTAAGTTATAGAGACCCTGGCATAGAAGTCAAAGTACCTGCTCCATAATAGCTTACAATTTTTAAGAAACATAATTTTAAAATCCAAACAATTGGAATGTACAGTAGGATCAACTGCAAAAGTGGTAGCAAATAATGATGAACCATTTAATTAATATTTGTGCAATTAATTTACATAATTTCATTGTTTTATTACTGTATGATAAGACAATTTTGAGACTCATTGTGTGCATTGTTTTGCAAAAGAATTAATCTGGAATTTCAGTGGATTTTATAATCTAGTTAGGGTGATTTTTCACACCTACAGGAACAGAAACAATGACACAAGAAATATATCAATAAGAAACTGAGAGAAGGGTTAATTAAGAAACATTCACTCAGTGTCTATTACATATATGATGTTATATCAGGTATAACAAAATACAAAACATTTTGTAAATATAATCAGTGATAGGCATTAGTTTATAATGTAACAAAAAAAAAAGAACACATACACACACACACACACATATGTATAGAATTCCTTGAGACAGATTGCTAAGTAAGAGAATAACAAATGAAAATTGTCTGCCTTGAATGTTGGTACATAAAAGTAATTTGATACAAAGTAGAAGAATATTCATAAAGACATGAGAATTCCCAGAAACACTTCCTGGATGGTGAAAGCTTTGTGTCAAGGAAAGAAGCCTATGTACCGGCAGAGAGGAGGAGAGAAGTCATTCTGCCCTGATAGGACAATATGTGCAAGTGCTTCATGAAGGAGATGAGTCAAAAGTCTGAGGGGGTGAAACACAACCCAACTTGGCCAAAAGAGAGGGAGGCCAAAAGTAAAGGGAACAAGTGATGCCATTGGGAAAGAATGGTGTGGGCGGTTGACAGAGGGTCTTGAATTCTTGGCTTGGAGCTAAAATGTGCATCATTAGACATTCAGGAATCATTTTAGTGGTTTGACGGTATGTGGGGGTGCTGATTATGGTCGGAAGCTTTATATGGATGAATCATACATAGCAGAAACTGAGAGCATATCAGCAACTCAAAGTGAATGGGTACTCAGACCCAGGTGTAGCTCATAGGATTTAAAATTAAGCTGAATTTGAGAGATATGGTGAGAGAATTGATGTTAAGAACTGACTAGAAGTTTATTGAGACAACCCCAAATTTATCATTTGTCATAATTTATTAAAGAAGATACATTAAAACCAACAGAAAAGTCAGCCACTAGTAAAGGAAGGGAAAGAGGGCTAGAAGGAGAAATAAGAAGATGAAGAAGAGGAGAAAGAGGCTGAGGGGAAAAGGAAAAATTAAGGATTACGACCATATGTTTGTGTGTATCTGCTGTGATTCATCTAAAAGAATAATCATATTCAAGGTAACAATTTTCATGAGATCAGTTCTATAATATTTTCTTTTATCTTTCATTTACTGCAGTGATAGTGACAATAAATACTATACACCCACATCATATTAGGTATAGGTAGCTAATTTTCCCTTCTCTTTGCTGGCAGTATTGTAGGATGTATATTGTCTAGGTAGAATCATCAGGTGTGAATCAATAATTGTACTATATGGAACAAGATACATTTTTCACTGTACACATTTGCCTTCATAATATCATGACTATGCAGATTCTTTCCACAGACCTTGCCAGAGATTTTTTTGAAATATGTTACCTGCATTTAGCATTTATCATGGATATTTCTAATACTCATTCACAATGTATATAGGTGTTAACTACTGCCTAACAAATGCACAGATGGGTATGCACCCACTGTTTGTAAAATGTAGCCTTTGTATGATGCCTACATTTTTCAAAGCCTGTAGCATTGAATGTGAGGCAGGACCCACTCTACCCTAACCCCTAACCATCTCTTGACAATGCATCCAAGAAAAATAGAAAATGATGGCCTCCCAAATCTGCACATTAGTGAACACAAACTCAGCCACACAGTGACAACTTTCTCCTTAAAAATAATGATGCAGACTGTCTCTATTACTTAAGGGAGCCAAATTTCACACTGAAAGGTGTCAAAAAAAACGCTGTATTATCCCAGGTTGCCTGGAGCTGCCTTGACAGTACCTTTCCTGCCTAAAGAAGGCAGGATGGTAATCAGCCAAGAAGTTAGTAAAAATAGGTTCTTTTAAGAGTAGGGTGTGAACCTGTGAACATCAGAAAAGAATTTAGCACCATATTGAGGAAGAGAACAATTAGATCCCTGCTGCCTTAAACTAACCAGGAACAGCACGGGCCCATTGCTACAGGTTGGTGAAGGGCAGCAGGGAGTGAATTAGTCCTTTGATGGAAACTCTGATGAATGCTCTAGAGAGCCCACTGAGCAACAATTTCAATGCACTCGCAGGATCTCTGGTGAAAGGTGCCATGGAAATGTGTAGAGACAAACCAAAACGGGGAAAAGTGAGAGACAAGCAGATGGGAAATGAAGGGAGAGCTAGGCATGAAAGGAACTAGATGGTGATGCTTCAGGCAGGCAACAGAAGGAGAAAGCAAGAGTCAGACACAGAACAGGAAAGATACCAAACATCTTCAGCGTTTAGCTGAACAAATTCAACACAGTCCAATTCAGTGGAATTTCTCTGAGATGTCCACCAAATGTGTATGATTACAACAAAGGATGAACCCTAGGTGAGCAGTAAAGACGTCCCCTAAGGGTCCAACGATAGCAGGTCTTCTATTATTCTTCTAGATTTTTCACTTGCTCACCTAATTCACCCAGCAGTCTCTCCCTGATTAACAGTGAAATTCTAATGAGAAGGTGAAACTCAAGGGAAAACCTACATTAAGGAGAACCAATGTCTGTGATGTAAATCAAATGTACAAGCATAGAAGGTATAATGAGAGGAAGAAAACTCAGGTAGGAAGAGACACAATTATGTCTCTTCCTTTTTAGATCAGTATTTGTAACAGACCAAGTTTCTTCTTAGTTCTTCAACTAGGGGGATAACTGCTGCCCCCATGTTGGCCTCCAGGGCATTCTGTCCTTCTTTATAATCTTATACTATTGTGGTATAAATCATGATGAGAGTAATTTATTGGAAACTTACTATGTGCCACTCATTGTGCTGGATGCCAAAACTTGAATTCTCACCCATGATCCTATGAGGAAGTTTTCATTATTATCCTCATTTTTCAGAGGCTGATGTTGAGACAGAGGTTAAATAATTCCAAAGTTCAGGTAATGAGAAGGTTGCATCCCTGACATTCAAGCGCAGTATCCTGACACTGCCAGTAAAATTTATTTCATTCATCTGCTATTACTCATTATCTTTCACTAGTAAAAAGATGGAATTGTACTAAGCAGCATATTTGCTAAACAAATTATAAAATAGGTAAACAAATTAATTTACTAATCTTAGAGTTCATAATTTACTAAGCATAGAGTTTTGACGGGAATCATTAACTTGATTAGATAAATGTACTAGGTTCACAGGTTCTCAAGGCTTTTTCTAAACCAATTGTAACTGGTTCCATTTTTCTAAAGTGCATTCACTATTTGGACACACAGGCTGTTCTTATACTCCAGGAAAATTACGATTATTTATACATAATTTTAAACTAGCATCTATGCCCAGACAGGAGATCCCTCTGAATTTCTCTATCAGAGGTCCTAAACATCAATACCTTCTTGATCTTAAATTCTACTTCATTGCCAGGACTCTCCACTGACTTCATCTTTCCTATCTAAGGAATGCCCATAGAGCTCAGCTCAATTGCCTAACAAACATGACTGGCATCCCGAGACTCTGGTAAATAATACACCATGGTTTATGTACAGCTTCTTGCTCCTAAAGGACTGAAACCTTAAACTATTCCAAAAATTCAACCACTTCTGATCAACTTCACTGATAGCACCTGTTTTGTTTTCCTGGGTGCTAAAATGAATACTAGTCCATGGATTGGTTTAAACAATGGAAATTTATTTGCTCATGGTTTTGAGGATAGGAGAAGTCCAAAACTGAGGTCTCAACAAGGTGAAGCTTTCTCCCAGAAGACTGTAGCATTCTGGGGCTAGCTTCCAGGGATCCTGGGTCCTTGGCTTTTCTGTCACATGGTAAAGCACATGATCTCCTGGTTCCATTGACTCCTGGCTTTCTCTTCATGTATCTGAATTTCACTCTGCTTATAAAGGACTCCAGTAATAGGATTCAGATCCATCCTGATTCAGTTGGGTTACTTATTACCAATGGTTTCACACCCACAGGAATGTATTAAGATTAAAAATATGTTTATTCTGGGGTACGCAGCTCCAAGCCACCACAGTACCCTAGCCATTAGTCAAATAATCCAACTTTTGTCTGGATTATTTCAACAGCTTCCTACCTTGTTGCTCCTCTTCCTCCTCTTTCCCTCTAATGCCTCTTCTCTGATACAGAATAGAGAGCAGCTAGGGTGATTCTCTGCAATCATAAATCATATTCTTTCTTCTCCTCTGCTCAAATCCTCACTGGCTTTCCTTCTCACTCCGAGTATATCCAAATTTCTTATACTGGCCTAGGAGGTTTTGTCCCTTGCCCACTCACCTGGTCAGCCTCACCAGCCTTCTGATATTCCTTAAACACCAGTATTCCAGGCATGCTTCCACCTCAGGCACTTTGCCCCTGCTAGACTCCCTGTTTAAAATGTTTTTCCTCCAGTAGTCACACATCTTTCCTCCTTTGAGTCTTTTCTTTAATGTCAGTTTATCAGTTAAGCCTTCTGTGGCAACCAACATTTATAAGAGTATTTTGCATCTTACAATTATACTGGACAGCTTTACTTACCTTCTTATGAGTAGATAAATAATGGTGCATATTTGCAATTTCTAGTGGCTTTGATTTGATGAACTATAGCAATACAGCCCCACTTGCTCTATTCCACGTCATCACTTTCCATGACTCATTTTATTTTTTTCCATATCACCCATGATATACTATATACTTGTTAGTATAATTGCTCATTTCCTCTCTCTTTTGAATAGCATTAAGCCCCACAAGTGAAAAACTTTGTGTTCACTGTTCTACCCCCACATCTAGAACTGTGCTTGGCCTTTATTAGATAGTCTATACTTGTAGAAGGCATGGCTGAAAGGCTTTCTCTGATTTTTCAGTCCCATATGAACCTTGCTTCCTTTTCCACTTAAGGATTGGTTATCAATAGAAAGATCCTAAATTCTCATAGACAATAACAGGAAAATATAGTCTCTCCCAAGGCTATATGCTTTGCATATATGGTAAAAAACCACTAGCCTTCCAGTGATTAGTTGTCACTGTCATATTTTAAAATCATAATACCTTAAAATATCTCTACAATTCAACTGGAGAAAAAAATAAAATATAAAGCATCCCAATAAAACTGTTAGCCGATGAGCCTGGACCAAACAAGGGGCTCTGTTAGATCCTGGCAATGATGGTATTTTTTCCAGAACTGTTACTAATTTCATTCATTCAGAAAGCTAAAGAATAGCTGGCTTTTTTTTTTTTTTTTTTTTTTTTTTTTGCCGGGGCAGGGACTGGGAATTGAAGCCGGGTCTCTGGCATGGTAGGCAAGAACTCTGCCTGCTGAACCACGGTAGCCCGCCCAAGTAAACTGGGTTTTCAAAACTGATTTTCATTTTTGATGTGCTCCTGAAGATATTGAGACTTTACTTAGGACACCAGCCACAGGAGGGAAAAATTCTCCCTCCAGTATGTGTGCACCCATCAAAAGAGGGAAGACTTGCTAAAACTCTGAAGCTGCCCAAGTCACATCCATCTGCACGTAATGCAATCTATGTGCAGATTTCCAAAAGGTGTGATATATTTTATGGGTTCTTAACACTTTTTTGGTTTGTTTTAGTAAGCCTCTGTAAATAAATGATTCAATATTGCAGCCACTGAACCACAAGATCATTTCCTTTGTTTTTGTACCTCAGTGAACACGCTAAAATGCTAGGGTGTGGACCAGAGGGAGCAGTTCCCAATTAGTTCAAACAAAGGAATCTATAGCAAATTCCATAAACTCATCTGCTAAGAGTCTCCAAAATTTGATGTTTCATATGTTCTTCTATGGAAAAGGGTATTTCGGCACTTTATGGACAACAAACTTGCCTGTGGAAATGCAATTGCTTTGGGTGGCAGATGTCCCTGTGAATGCATCTTCCTCATTAAGGTTATATTTTCTGTCTTCTGTCTAAATTGCTGGATCAATTTTAAGGAAAATTGGGTTGAAAGAAGTATTCTGAGACTGAAGCCCTCTATGTCAAATACTGTATCCTGGGGCCAATTTATACAGCTGGGAGAGAATGGGCATGGGATATGATGACTGACAGGTCCTCAGGAAGCAGAGTGCTTTTGAGCATCAACATCCCCTTCATAAATTTTGCCTTCGCTTCAGTAACCCTTAAATAGAAACTACCCCTACCCAAACTAATGCACTCATGATGATTCCAGAAGTCACTATTCTCCTTTGAAAATAAAAACAAAAAACATATTTCTTTCTTTCAACTCTGGGCCTTAGCTTGCTGGCATTTGCACTTGAAAGTTTTCCAACACCTTTGAAGTGAGAGATTTGAGTTTTTCTGACTGCTTAGTCTACATGGTTTGGTAGAACTCAGTGTTCCTAGGACAGTTGATTTCTTTTTCCGTCCTTCAGTCACAGGAAAAGCTCCTGTCTTATCAGTCAGTACTGAATCAGAGAGACACTCCCCCAGTAATCCTTTCCTTCTGCTGGGGAATTGGTCAGACTTGAAGGAAGGGTTCTTTCATGTCTCTTCTGTCATATGATGCATTGGAGCGATATTGGAAATGTCTACTTTTTAAATAAGTATGTCTGCATATTTATTGTATTTCTTTTCAGGGAGGATAAAAATCATTTGAAACAAAGTTGCACATGAATCAACTAGTCATCTAAAAGGTGTAGCTAAGTGGAGCAGCTGGGTTTGCATTATTGGTTAAAACCAGGAAAGGTATTATGTAAACAAAACAAGAAAATGTGATTTGATGCTCAACTGGGAAATGAGACTTTTTAATGAATGGATCATTCTGTAAGTTACACAATTCATCTATTTCTTCAAGAAAGATGCACACAAAGTGTCTCAAGTCGATGGACCACTCATCCTTGATAGTCAACACTCTCTGAGCAAAGTGGTCTTCATATCCCTTATGGGAAGTGCCTAGTTATATATTAAACCTCTAGAAGAAATTATAGAGAAGGCCTTACAACTAGCTGTAGAGCAATGAGAGTGTGCTTAAGATTTCACTAAGCATCTTAGAGTAACTGAATCAGAATCTCAGAATAAGGCCCGGAAATTTGAATTTTGATCATGTCTACTGGATGGTTCCAATTCAAGTGGTTCACAGATAAGAACTGGAGGAGTCCTGACTCGCAGAATTAACTCCTACTTGGGAAGTTTATGGAAGATATCCACTAGCTTAAATGTATCCTCCCCCTTGGGTTTATTGTGTGATCTAATATAAAACTTCTTTTAAACTGAGTCACTGGGGGCTACCAGGCACTGCCACTCAAAATGTGAATATGTTAATTTTATAAAAGGAATACATTTAATATAGTGAAGATTATTGATATATTGAGCATAGAAATGTTTTGCTAGACTTTAACAAGAAGTAAAATTCTGAGGTGTTGAAAAAAAAGAATTAATGGGAAGGAGTCAGAAACATCTTGAATGGGAGTCACTGTAATAGAGGCTCAAACAAGCTAGGGCATGGTGCAAAAGCAACACAGAGAGAGGTAGGAGAAGTAGGATTTCTAGATTTAACTAAAAATAACATATCATCCATACCTATGTAAAATCTTCCAGTTTATAAAAGGCTCTCATGTATACTTTTAATTTCATGCTCATGACTACCCTGTAAAGAAATTAATAATATCATAAATAAAGAGTCATGGTTAGGAGTAAAAATATTTTGAGTCAAATTTTCCTAGATTTATATCCCTCCTTCCATTTTCTTAGAAAATTTAAGCTCTCTGAGCCTCAGTACCCTCATTCTGTAAAATAGGAACAATGATAATGTCTACATTGTGAAGAGTTATAAAACTCAATAAAATGAGCACAGATTATTTAGAAATCACAGTGTCTGATACTTAGGAGCTCCAGGTTAAACTTTTCTTATTTCTTATTTGAAGGAGAAAACTAAGGAGAAGCTAAGACTCATAAAATTAATTGCTATTAATCTCAGTGTTTAAATTCAGAATGACTGAAATCCAGTGTTTCTGGCTCTACATCTCACATCGTATTTCCTCTATTCTATAGAGCAGTACTCTAAGGACAAGTGAGGCATCAAGAAATAAAGACCTCATTTACTTCATAGTTGCTTTCAAAAGTACATTTATAATTTTAAGCCCTGCTTATTGTGACAAAAACCACAATGACATTCCACTAGCATATTGTTTGAAAAACTTCTTTTACAAATAGAAAAAAACTGAGATAAATTCTGACTCATGGAGTGTGCAACAAGTCCAGTCTGAGGGACTTTCCAAGTGCTGTTTTTAATTAAAGATTTCAAACTAATCCTTGAGCATTTCTAAGTTTGCTGATGTCCTCAAGGGAACAAATTAGAATTTATTTAAGCAGAGCATGTGTGCTTCTCACACCTCTAACGTTGAGGTCTTCTATCCTGAGAAACCCTTGGCTGGCATCCGAATCCCTGACCAGAAGTCTCTGGAGTACAAGCTGGGCCACCATAAGTAAAACACTGTTCCATCACTGGCACCACCAGCTTCCCTTTGGGGAGAAAAATACCAAGAAAAATAAGGTATGCAAAGTCTTACTGCCCCAGCAGTCAACTAGGTGATGCCCTAAAGCCTGAGCCTGGTCAAGGACTGCCTAGTTTATCAGCTCCTAATTGACCCTCCAGGTACTTGTGCCCTGTTGGAAATAAGCTATCCAAATAGCTTGCCAACTAGTCTATCTGCTATGCATACAAAGAATGTATGTGGACATAGCTTTTGAATAAAAAAAAAAAAAAAAACAGTGGCAGCATTATCTATCTATGCTAAATCAACCGTACAGACTCTGTAAGCAGTTATGACTGAGAATGCCACAGAGCTATCAGCATTTTCCCTCCCCTTCCTCATCAGCCCTACAAAAACCATGTGGAGTATAAAACTTCTTAATGCATTGGCCAATAACATCTACTATCTTTTCCAGGGTGAATAAACAATAATAGAAATAAATTACCTTTAGCCACTCCTGTGTAAGTAAAATGCACCGAAGGTGTGATCACCATAAAGCGTTTGATTTGTGTTAATCAACAACAGTTATAAAGCATAATGTGAAATTTCCCTTTTCTCATTCTAAGTGTTGAACTCCAAATTGCCCAGTTAGGACTTGGAGCGTGTTCTCTGCATTATGTATGGAGGAGAAATATTGACTGTGAGTGCACTTAACTAAGCTCACCCCTAGCACTGAGGTTAAACCCAGAGAGTATCTGTGATCAATTCCCTCATGGAGCTGTTAAAAAGTCAATGTGTACAAGACCCTGTTCTCCAGATGAGCCCCACAATGTGGCTAGAAGGTGAAAAAACACTGCGCTAACATATTATCAAGTTGCTAGGTGCAAAGGGGACCCAATCTGAAAAAGATTTTAACCTGTGGTCTGCAGCATCGTTTATTTATTTATTTTTTTCCTGGTTAAAGACTGACAGATAAGAACCACTCGTCATTTTTTTTCAACTAAGTAGATAGTTTTGTTTTTCCTTGGGCTTTCCTCCATATTCACAGAGCAGTATTCACATTTCTGTAATGATTTTTAGACATCAGTCTTTATTCCTAGGACCACTGATGGTTAAATGATTAGATGTAGAAAGATAGTTTAAGATTAAACTTCAGACTTCCAAAGTAAAACTCTGCAAAGGATCCACTCTTCCCACCCGGAGAGTCTCTAGGGTAAACACAAAACTATCTCCTGCCTCAGACCACAAAATACTGCAAAATTTAAGGCACACGTAGACTGTGAGCGCTACACTCATGCTTCTTGAATTTTTTTCTTCCTATAATAGTAACTCCAACTCTCAGTATTTCCAGCAAGAGTAACTCATTCCTCTAGCTGCTGACATAGTCCCCCTCACTCTGGCTGAGTGTTTCAATGTTAAGGTGTTACCACTCTGTTGGGACTCTGAGTTCAAATCACTATGAAGAGTCCTCATATCAGCTATCTTAGAGCATCCTAAGGAGGTTCAAAGTTTGCTGCAATCCTGACTTGTAACAACTCTGATGAAATAATTTAAAGAGCCAGGTATGTCAGATTTAGCAGACCCAGATTCCATGTCACAGGGTCAAGATGGCCAGGCCACAGTTAATCAGTTTCTGGAATGACATGCTATATGATAATAGTTTGACAGTATTCTAAAAGCTCCTTAAAGGACAAGCCCGTTTCTAGAATTCATTTTAATTTCAATTTTGTATATTTTACAGGAAGGTTATAATTTCAAGTGATAGAACCCAAACTCAAAATTGCTTAAGAAGAAAATAATTCATTGGCATTAAAGGCCCAAAGTTAGATCTAGGATCAATGATAACTGGATTTAGCTCCTCAATTAATGAGCACTCACCCTCACTTTCCCTCCCTCCCTCCATTCTTAGCTTTGCTTTGCTCTCTGCTGACCTCACTCTTGAGTATGTTTTCTTTCCACGTGGAGGAACAAATTGTTACCTGCAGCTCTAGGAAGCACTTTCCCCTCCATGGCTTTGCTAAATGGCCTAAAGAGTATTTTGAGGCATCAGCCAGGTCACATAAACACACCGGAGCAAATTACTGTGCTTTGGTGGGGCTGGGTGGTCTAATTGTCTAGTCTTGAATCAGGTACTTACTTCTAGGCCTGTATGGGAATGGGATATGATGATTCATCGAAGAAAGGGATGTTTGACAGGCAAAAAATAAATTTTACTTTATTGGTCATGGTCAGTTAGTTTTTCAATGTCTAGGAATCAGCCTGGTTTTGTATTTCAAATAGATAGAAATTTCATGCTGTGTTTGTGTGCGTGTGTGCATGTTTTAATACAGGTCAGAGTACAACCTCTATTTTCTTCAGTTTTATATCAATACAGTCTGCTTATTTTCCTGCTAGAGGGTATGGGCAGTAATAAAGCAATTTTTTTTTTTTTTTGTCTACAGACACCTTGGTGAAATGCTTCAAGGATTTATAATACTGTTCATAATCTTGTTGAGCTCAAAAGGTTTCCAACTGCACAAGAAGTTCTGGTGGTGTCTTCCGAGCTTGTTGAGATTCTTGTGGCTTACAATGCAGTGGTGAAAGCACTTGGAAACTAATAGATCTATAGGGTTAGCACTCTACTTGGCTAATCATGGGGACAAGGCAGGCAGGGAAGCAACAGTCCTGGACAAAAACCCCTC
Source organism: Myrmecophaga tridactyla (assembly GCA_004026745.1). Lineage (NCBI taxonomy): Eukaryota > Metazoa > Chordata > Mammalia > Pilosa > Myrmecophagidae > Myrmecophaga > Myrmecophaga tridactyla. The sequence goes on from PVIY010005814.1 coordinate 26,253, forward strand.
AAGAGGCCTTGGTGAGATTCTTGGGGAACTTACACTTCTATGAGACTGCAGTTTTCCAGAGATACTAAAGATCTCTGAACTTTACAGAGCAAATTAATAGAGTGGATTATTCCTTCCATTTTCCTGCAGTTGGAATTTAGGAAATATCACACACTAAACTGTGGCTAAAATTATTTTTTTATTCCTTGGTCTTTGATTGATGTAATGTCCTATGGAAGTCTTTGAGACTTGGTGCTGGTGATTAAAGTGAAAATGTAAAGTTGTTGTAATATTGGATGCTGTTAGCTTCCAGAAATTTTTGACATTTTTTCCCCATTTAGGAATCAAAGTGCTAAGAGGCAGATCAAATTCCATCAGGATGAGCACATAAATGTTTTAAGAGCAATAGCTCCCTGTATATTTATGTTCCTAATGAAGAACTCTGAAAGTGGGCCTATCATAGTCTAACTTCAAAGCTCTACCTACATTCAAAGTTACTTCCACCATTTTATGCTTATATCCAAGAAGACTGATGGAGAAGCAAACTAAACAAATATATTATAGACTTTTGGGTAATATAGATATATTGTTATTCCTGATCCAAAGGCTTCTCTACACTCCATTTATACTTAAGATTGTCCTCTCCCTTATATACTAGTTCTTCATCCAAATCATGCTTTAAAGCATGTTATTAGGGCAGAATATTTATTATGCAAATATTATGTACTGACCACATAGATACTATAGCATTTTCCTCTCTGAACACTGATAGAAATTGTCAAATATATGGGTAAATGCAGCAAGATATGAAGGGTATAATTATAGTATTACCATCACCAGGTTGGCAGAGAGTCTTTATGTACACAGTTAGTATCTTTCCCTCCAAAACTGTAAGAAGCACAACACAGGCTCTTGCCTTATTTATAGATGCAACTAAGATCAGCTGTCTGCACAGGAGTCACATTTGCTAATTTTTAGTGCTTTTCCCATTTATAATTCATCCAGATACAACTACTAATTAGTTACTGTTGGTAAACTCAGATGTAGGCACAAATCAATACTTTGCTGATCTGGTTCTTCTACTTGCAAATTTCATTAGTTACAGACATATCAAAAAAAAAAAAAAGCTTGGATTGTTTCTGTTCCAAGAAGCTAAATGTTCCTCAATTAGAGCAACTAATGAGAAAAGCCAATTTAACACCAAATGCAGTCATCCTATTTGAGAACTGGCATGCCAAGATAACAGAAATGTTCCACATACATATATGTCTGCAGCTTAATGTTGATGATTGAAAGGATAAAGTGTTAGATGTAAAGAAAATATCAGTGCTTGATTAGGGAAGATAGCTCAATTTGAAATTCTTTCCTTGAGGCTTTAATTTTCACCAAGGACAAAATAAGTATTTGGCAGATACTCTAAGTCAACTTCCCAATTTTCTTTCTCTCCCCCTTTCTTGCTAACAAAACCCAAATTAATTTGGAGCAATGTTCTACTCAATTAAAAAACTTACTTTTTAGTCCCTTTGTACCTAGAGGTGGCCACGATACTTTGTTCTAGCAAGTGAGGTAGAAGTAGGTATCTGCTGGAGTTTTCCTGGAAGCTTTTGTTTTACTGATGCAAGGAAGGTAGTTGATACCCCCTCTCTTCTTTCTACCCTGAATAGGACACAATATCTGGAGTTGAGGACACCATCTTGCAATCATAAAGAAAAGCCCAAGAACATTGTAGAAACTTTGGCAATATTTCTGTGAGCATTAAGATATTGAACCAAGAGCTTTAGCCTCCTACATCTCGACTTCTTGTTTTATGGAAAAATAAATTCTTATCTTAAAAGACACACCAAAGTGTGTTTTGTGTTACTTGAAACTGAATGTGTTTTAACTGAGACTGGACTTTGCCAATCAAAAGCACCACTCAAATCTGTAATCACCAGGCAAAAGGGTTCAACATCATCCATTACAGTCACGTAAACAGCCTCCGAATTCTATACACTATAACCCCATTTGTTCTAGTTTCCTAGCTGCCGGAATGCAACATATCAGAAATGGAATGGCTTTTAAAAAGGGGAATTTAATAAGTTGCTCATTTACAGTTCTAAGGCTGAGGAAATGTACAAATTAAAACAAGTCTATAGAAATGTCCAATCAAAGGCATCCAGGGAAAGATACCTTGGTTCAAGAAGGCCAATGAAGTTCAGTGTTTCTCTCTCAAGTGAGAAGGCACACAGCAAACAGGGTCAGGGTTTCTCTCTCATCTGGGAAGGCATGTGGCCAACACGGCATCATCTGCTAGCTTTCTCTCCTGGCTTCCCTTCATGTAGCTCCCTGGGAGGCGTTTTCCTTCTTCATCTCCAAAGGTCACTGGCTAGTGGACTCTTTGCTTCTCCGAATCTCCATTCTCCAAAATGTTTCCTCTTTTACAGTACTCCAGAAACTAATCAAGACCCACCCAAATGGGTGGAGACATGTCATCACATAATCCAGCTTAACAATCAGTCTTGATTTAATCACATCTGATGTGATTACAGGGAGATGATCTGAGTACAGTTTCAAACATACAGTATTGAATAGGGATTATTCTACCTTTATGAAATGGGATTTAGATTAAAACATGACTTTTCTATGGGGACATACATCCTTTCAAAATAGCACACCATTATAATCACATGACCATTTGAGTTACAGTTCTCAGGGCATTTTCTGATGTGCAGAAATGTCCTCCAAGCCATTTCTTATCTGTGTGAGTATTTATTTAATACTTACAAGCTATAATTAATCTATTTTTCTTAAGGAGAGGACACTAGGAATCAGAGAAGCTGAGTGAAGTTCATTGGTAATATATCACAGAGCTAATAAGTTGCTAAGTCAAGACAAACTGAAGTCTTCTGAGTCCAAGTACAGCTTTCTGTATAATACAATGCTTCTGAGTCAAAGGGGAATGACAAAGAGAATGTAGTCCAGATTTCAATACCAGAAATGGAAAATCTTCTCTATACCAAACCTGTAAGGAATTTGTGTGTAACCTATTGTTGTAATAAGGTGGGGATAGGTATATGTGTGTGTGTGTAAGTGGTAGGGAGCAAGCTTCTTAAATATGAGCTCTGAGATATCACTGTGTATCTTGGTAGTTTCACACTCTTACTTTTCAACAGTGTGATCTCTTTCTGTGTGGAACACCTGCTCATTGGAGCACAAAGGAACACGCTATCGATTCTTCATCTCACTTATAACTTGAATTGAAAATATACTCTATATTTCTGTTTCCTTCTCTTTTGGCCATCGTTATTGGGGAAGGTAAGTACACTATTGAATTCTGGGAAGCCGTTTGTAGAGCTAGCTGACATAAATGTAATAAATAAATCAAGCTGAGGAAATAGCAATTTAGGTTAGAATTTTCCAGTATTTGCAAACAAAATCACCAATAGATATTAGTGAGCATACTTAGTGTGCAGCAGTCAGGTCATGGAAACTAGGTACTCCTGTCACATCCAGAAAGTCAAAATTCCTTGTTCATAATACATGTGCTTCATCACACAGATAAGGGATGGCTTGGAGGACATTCAGTATGATGTATCGACCCACTGACCCCTCTAAAGATAAATCACTAGAGGCCATATCATTTATCGTCATTTCTTCATTCTTAGTGTGCCAGTCTCACTCATAGGCAGGCTTGGTGCCTTTGGTGGCAGATGATTTGGAGCAAAACCTCCCATCATAATCTGGCTCTCCTTCTCAGATGCAATCAGGCCAGAAATGTCAACATTAGCTATTTCATTCAGGAAAGCTCCTGGAGAAAGACTGAGTCTAATAACTTTTTGTATCTTGGTATAACATTACCCACAGTGTCTTGCTCAGTATAGGAGAAAGCCTAAATGAGAGAAACAGGATGGTAGAAACCAAAGAACAACCTCAGACTTCAATTACTTTACAGTTTTGCCTAAGGTTAACTTGGGCTAGGGAAAAACACAAAAGCAGCTCACTGAGTCATTTCAATCTATATTTTGCCTGAGGCAGAGGAAACCTCGGTTCTTCCTTTTAGAAATCAGTGACCTTTGGTGTGTCTGGCATTGCCCCTAAGGCAGAACAAGGCTATCACAAGGATGGTAGCTCTCTTCTGGAGTCACATTCCTTGAATAAAAGAGGGAAATGCCTAAAGGTGGGGTGATGAAAATGAAGACAACACAGCTGCAACACACAGGAAAGCATCTCTGTGGCAGACATTATCCCATCAATTTACCTAGCGCCACCTCTGTGCCACTTGGCCTTATTCCTCTACTCAGAGAGAGAAAGCAGTTATGCTGGGGGACAAGATTCCCTGAGCATTAGCCAAATCCCAGTTTGAATGCTTAACAATTTACGGGGCTTATTAAGAGTACCACATGTACTACACAGAAGACCATTAACTATGCATTTCTGCTGGTGATACAGTCCCAAATCTCCCTGCCATTTGAAATGGTCAGGAGATCCTTCTTCATGCCTGTGTGAAACATTTATGTAGCTGTGTATCTGCTAAAGAGGTGCCATGTTGTTCCCTAGTTGAACTGGCTGCATGTCAGAGAAATAAATCTGAAATAGAATATGCCAGATCATCTGCATCCCTTAATGAGTGGGGTGTGAATCTAATTTGGAACACAATTTGGCTAAGAATCTTTAATATGATTAATCTGATGGAATAAAAGGCATTGCGTTGACATTTTAATTAATACACAAAGTGGATTAACCATTGTGTTATCTATGTATGAAATATTATTTTGTAGTTTATCTATAAAACATCAGCCCAGACTGAATCCCCTTATCACTTCTTAATTTGTTTTTAGGCCCATTATTCCTGCTTTCACTATCTCCTTCTTTTTAATAAATTCCTATTCTTTAGGAGTAAAAATTTATTTTAAAATCAGCTTTGACTACTTAAAGCTGCATGAACATATGCTAGTAAAGTAGTCTCATAGAATACATGCAAGCTTCATATGACATATGTGAACCGTGTTTTGCAAAAAATTTAACCATTATGCAAATTATCATCACTAACTTGTTTTTGTGGTCATTAGACAAGAGGTATTGAGGTGAGCGCTTTGCATATATCATTTCACTTAATGTAATCCTCACAACAATCCCATCAAGTGAGTAATAGTATGACCAAATAAAACAGAAGAAGAAAACAAGACTTGGGGAGGTTAGGTAACTTAGCCAGCATTACACAATTGCTAAATTACAAAGAGGTAAAACCTGATGTCAAAACAACACATTATAATTAACAAACATGTAGATAAGATTTTTCATTAGTTGTTATTTTGGATTATCCCCTCCAAAAGCAAGGTGAATGAAATTTAATTTTAATTAGCTCTTTTTTTTTTTAGTTTTTTTACCCTGAAAAAGCTCCAGATAAAGACATTTTGTGCTGCTTAAGAAGAGTAGATCTATTTTCTGGTCTCTATGCAAAGTTAGAGTCTACCAGCGCACTGGCCTTGTGAGAGTATTGTAAGCTGTTGGACCCCAGCCTAAAGAAAGGCCATAAAAAGCTGGAAATGATGACACCACAGCCCACCCCTTGAAAAAGATCCCATAATTCCTCACTCAGTGGCTCTAGAGATTTTAGCTAAAAGGACTAAGCAAAAGTTTAGATTTCCCTAAGGTACTGCTACTCTTTTAGATCAGTAATGTCCTTGCTTCATCTGCTCTACAAAATCTTTTCCAACTTCCAATGTATCTGCCTGTTTTAGATGCAAAATAAGTATGAAATCCCAAATGGTACAATGGTACAACTCCTCATTTCAGTCTACCATTTCCCACACCTGTCAGCCTGCCCACCCTATTTTTTGTTTTTTTAGAAAACAGAGACTGTCTACTGTCTATCATAAGGAAACAATTTGCAAATTGGGGAGCATTTGACACTTTACCTTCTTAAATCTAAAACTTATCTTTTTTGTATTGAAACTTCTGGAAATATTTTTAATTAGTGTGTGTTTTAAGTTCTAATTTTGTAACAAGCACTATGTAAAACACTATACATGGATGAGACAATATAATTTTTAGTTGTATTGTGAAGTCGATATCATTAGCCTCATTGAACAGATGAGGAAACTGAGGCCATGCAGATAAACAAAGTACTGTGCCTGCCCACTTTTTTGAAGTCTTTTCCTATAAATCTCCCCTCCCTGCTACACTTAGGTACATTGGTCTTCTTTCTGTTCTTCAAAAACATGCCCCTTTTCTGGCTTTACACCCTCTGTATTTATCCTCACACTGATTCTGTGGGTAGCCCCATTATTATCCAGGTCTCTAAGCAGTTGGTACTTTCTCTGATGTTATTTTGAGAGGCCTTCCCTGAACATCCAATCTAAAATGCATACCCCCACCCTGCAGTGACTTTATTTCATTGTATTTTTGAATGTGGGCTTGTTGTTTTTCTTCATAGCACTTCTTACCACTTGAAATCACTCTATTCATTTGTCTGCTTGATGGTGTATCGCCTGTCTTTTCCATGGAATACAAAATTCTCAAGAGCAGAGACTTGCTTGTTTCATTTTCCACCGTATCTTCTATTTCTGAGTTCTAGCTAAAACAATACCTTCTAATATTAGTGCTCAATAAATATTTGTCAAATGAATTAAAAGACTCATTCATACAATGAGTTCAACTTCTAGCACTGAAAAGGAATAATTTTCCCTCAATTACCATAGTACAAGATTTGCCATATGTAACAATGCATTATCAGGAAGAAAGTAAAGTAGAAAAGTTTACCAAATCCTCTCTCTGTTATTTTTTGCCTAAAAAAAGAAAGAAAAAAAGAAGCGGAACCAAGGCCTCATTACTCATTTGGTAGCAGTGTGTCACATAACAGGAGATTAGCTTTTGAGCACCATCAACAAATATCCCATAATCACTCCTCTAAGAAATCTCAATGCATAAATCCTGGGCCAAAACGGAAAGTGAATTCACAACTTGACCTATAGGGGAGAAATCTTTGAGGCCTGTAATGTTAGAGCTGGTTAAAATAACCATGCTTAACAACTTTAGAAATAAAATCCTTGAAGTTACTCCAAGATAGGGGCATTCTTGTTACATCTAGTAACTGTAAGTTGAGGAAGAAAAACAAGAGCTGAAGTTTAGTTTCAAAGATTCATAGAGGTTGTCTGAAGGAGGAAACACTTTGCTCAGGAGGATAGAGAAGCTCAAACAACACTCAAAGAGCTTGAGAATGATAAAGTAGCAACTAAATGAGGCTGAAGAAAGAATAAAAGAAAATAAAGTCAAGGAGGGCAGAGAGAAAAGAAATACTACTGATAAGGTAAAATAAAAATGAAGAATAAAAGATAAATTGATGTACAATGCTTATTGCCACAAGTGAGATATATAGAACAAAATAAAACTTTTAGTACTGATTACACTGATGTTGGTGATGATTTTCCTTCCTACATTTTGTTTCCACACTCACTTCAACTTTTAAAGCAGTGAGGGAGAGTATAATCTTCATGGATTACCTGCAAAAAGATCCTGCTTAGGGAATGCATTAGATGGTTCAGTGACTCAAATTCCTCTCAACTCTCTGATTATGTAATATTTGGAAACATCTGATCTCTGGAAATCCCAAAGCAAAAATTATATATCTCATAATCTCATTGTCTGTCTTAAAGAGTAAATGCATTAAAATTGTTAGCTGGGAAATTAAAATTCACATACCCAAACCCACACAATGTCACAACCTGGAAGCGATATTTGCATATGAAGACTCCAGTAGATTCTATAGGGTACATATTCAGTGGAGTCCACAGATACTGGAATAATGACAACACTTAGAATTGTTTCTTTTTAATTATTACTTTACCTTATCACTTCAAAAGTATTTGTCAAAGGAAAATGTTGCTTTGTCAAACAGGGTGTAATGATTCTTTTCTAAAGAAAAGGCTTAGTCAGAGCTGTGAATGGTCCACATAATATATCTGTGCATCAGGTACCTCTTTTAGAGGATGGGACTGTGATATTTGTCCCTTATCTATCTTTCAAGTGCCATGTGAGAGTAAATGAAATGATGTCCCTAAAATTCTCTTAGCTGCTGGCAATGTTACAAATATGAGATGACATGTAATTCAGCTGGTAAGGACGGTTAATCCTCAATGGCTGTACAAGATATAAAGTGAGTTCCCATCACAGTGGAGGCCTCTTGAAGGCTCAGGGAGCCATCTGTTTGCTTACCTTGAGTGACAAATTGGATTTGGAGTTGAAAAAGAAAAGGGCCCCCGGAGGAAGGAATGACTTGGGAATCTGCCCAAGCCTGTGAGGCACTTGTACATATACCCAACTGTACTTTTTTTGGAGCCTCCATTGGGTTCTAACAATGCAAAGAAAGCAAATGAGGAAATACACACATTACCCATGGGATCACTGTGCTAGAAGGAAATAAGAGATTGAATGCCAGGATATACAAAAGGCAGCTGATCTCTGGTGGCGAGGGAGATTTCAAAGGGGTTCATTCAAAAAAGAATCATTAAAGTAATAAAATAAGAAACCCCATGCCTACATTGTCACAAGCCATGAATTTAGGTACTCGTCCCTAGGAAAGTTAGGCTTTCCTTTATTTCCCCGGGATATTCTCTTTAACAGTAAACAATTCATAGAAATGCACTCTTCTTTAAATTTTTATTTGATATTATTTCAAACTTATAGATAAGTTCTAAGATAAATTGCATGAGCAGTACCCAGAGTTTCTACATAGCCTTTTCCAGTTTTACCAATTTGTACTACTCTGCCATCATTTTTTAAATTTTTTTGTATGGGCAGGCTCCGGGAATCAAACCCGGCTCTCCAGCATGGCAGGTGAGAATTCTGCCACTGAGCCACCACTGCCCACCCACTATGCCATGTTTGTATTCTCTTTTTAAATAATGTAATTTAATGTTGATAAATTTAATAGATAAGCATCCGAAAAACATTTATTAATATTTACTATATTTTATATGTAAGGTTTCAAATTCAAGGAATTTAATATTGATACAATAGTTTATCTAACCTACAGTCTATATTCCTACTTCATCTAATGACAATGACCCAACCAATGCCTTTTATAGCATTTTTTTTCTCCCGCAGATGTTCAGTTCAGGGTTATTTATGGCAGGCAGTTGTCATGTCTCCCTCGTTTCCTTTAATCTGAATTGGCTTTTCAGCCTTGTGTTTTCTTTTTCATAACGTTGATATTTTTAAAGAATCCAGATCTCTTATCTTATAAACTGCTCCTCAGTTTGGGTATGTCTAACGTTTCCTCATAATTCTATTCAGGTCATATATGCTCTGTTAGAATACAGCATAAGTCATGTGCTTTTCTCAGAGTGCCATATCCAAAGGCACTGAGTCACCATGTCTATCTGCTGCTTATTGGAGGTCACCAGGTCAAGGTGTTTTGCAATCTCTTCATTGTATAGCAATTATTTCCCTTCTTGCAAATAATAAGCAATCTGTGGGGAAATATATCAGAATCATGCAAACATGAGGATTCTTGTCTAAAGCAATTTGGTCTGGGTGATGGTCCTAAAATAATGGTTTTCCAAATCAGCTACTCTTTCCACATTTGTTGTCCTCCTACTGTTAAGAAGTGCTTTTGCTTCTCCTCCATTTAATTATATATTTATTTATTGTTATCTATTTTTTATCAGTATGGACTATAGATTCCTGTTTTATTCATGGTTATAATCCATTATACTCCTTAGTTTTGATGTTCAAATTGTTCCAGAAGTATACATCAGGATCTCTTTCAAGTAGCTCTTGTGTAATTTAAACAATTTTAGTTTCTCTTTTTTCCTTATTTTTTCTTTATTTCTCTGATCATTTCTTCCAAGCACAGCTTAACAAGATGTTCCAAGCTTATCTTATACTTTCTCTACTCCAGACCTATATCTTTTAGTGGGGGAAAACATTTAGAAATCAAGATCTAGGCATCATGTATGCTTATTATTCCAGGGGTGTCACTGCTTCTTGCCCTTTCAATGAACATGGGAAATATATGTTTCTAATGATAACTCTAATGCCACTAAAATGCCATAAAGTTCTTTTTTGCCTTTCATCATTCCATATTCATATCTCCCTTTTGTCATATGAAAATCCTGGCTTTCAACAACACCAATGCATTTACTCACTTGCTCAGTCATGCAATAAAGACAAAACATATTCAGGATTATTACAGCCATACTACTAACAAAATTAAAAAAAAAAGCTAACCTATTGAAAAGAGTTAATAGGGAGTTGATGCGTAAATTGTACAGAGCTTCTATTTGGGTTAATAGTAAGTTTTGGTAATGGATGGTGGTAATAGTAGTCCAACAATGTGAATTTAATTAACAGCACCAAATTATATATTTGAATGTGGGTAAAAGGGGCGATCTTACGTTGTATATATGTTACCAGAACAAAAATTGAAAACAAAACTTAGGCCTGTAAATTACAGTGAACTATATTGTAAATGATGAACTATAGTTGATAGTACAATTATAAAAATGTTCTTTTATGAATTGTAGCAAATGTCCCATATTAAGGCAAGGTGCTAATAATAGGGTGGTATATGGGAACTTTGTATTTTATGTCTGATTTTTTGCATGACTTCTTTAAAAAATGATTTTTTTTAAAAAGAGTTTATAATTTATTTGCAGATTTCCTCCTACATCGAGGATATATAATCAATGTACTGTATTCAAAAGATAGTTCAATAAAGATGGTGGGGAGAAACACACCAAGATCCTATCTTTCTACAGGAGCTTTGATCAACTGGAAAGAACTGGTGGAAACATCTTTGAGAAACATCTTTCCCAAAGCTCCAGAAAACAAAAGATTGCAGTAATAGGGCAAGTGAGAAATCAAGAAAAAGGCAACTTAAAAACAGTAGGAGGTGGTTCAGTGGGGAAATGCTCGCCTTCCATGAAGGAGACCTCAGTTCAATTCCCAGACCATGCACCCCTCAAAAAAAAAAAAAAAAAACAGAAAACAGTAGAATGTTTTGGCACCTGGCTGGCCTTTTCTTCATCTCACTTGCTTGGTACAGGGCTGAACCATGTACCCAGTGTGGGTTCGTAGTCCAAGATCTGGAAGGAACAGAATAACTCTCAGCACATTACTGGAAGTATGTATGTCTAGGCCAGTACATCTTGTTGCAAGCTAAAAGATTGAACTAGGACATCAGTTTCAGACCTGACATCCTAGAACTTGCCTTATGTGCAGAGGCTGCTCACAGAGTTTTCCTACAGAATGCTGCAGGAGAGCAATCAAGTCATGGCTGCCTAGGGAAAAGGAATTGCTGGCTGTATGACATACAGTGCAGTATCTGGAACTATGAGGAAATAGTCTCAAAAGAAGAGGAGACATTTGTATCCATAAAAATGAGGGAATTCCTAGGTGCATGTGTGCATGTCCAAAACAAGACAATATGTACAGAAAGGACAGGGGAAAGATCCTACACTTTTGCCTAGAGCTATTCTTCAAATTCATTGTATAACTAAATTCTGAAGGGAATCTCTTGCAAAGGCTAATCTGAAAAGACCGGGAAAGGTGTTCTCTTTTTCCCCTTTTTTGGTTAGCTTTTGGCATTCAGGGATCTTTACCATAACACTGGTAAGATAAAAGCTTAAGGAACAGACACCAGAGAGTCTAAATTCCAGTGATAACACATTAAAATATCAAAATGCCAGGTTTCATAAAAATATCACTATATATGGAAATATATGATAATATCTACATAACAGGATGTGATAGTCCATGCAAAGGAGAAGATTAAAATATTAGAAACCATCAATGAGGAAGATCAAACGTGGAACCTACCAGACAAGGACTTTAAAAATTATCTAAGTATGCTCAAAGAGCTAAAGGAAAACATAGATAAAGAACTAAAGGACATAGGAAAATGTTAGAGGAACACAAAGAGAATATCAATAAAGAGTTAAAAATTATGAAAAGGATACCAAACAGAGTTGGAGAACATAGTTACAGAAATAAATTCCCTGGAAGAGCTCAACAGCAGATTAATACTGGCAGAAGAAAGAACCAGTGAACATGAAGATAACACAATTGAAATGATGAATGTGAGAATCAGGAAGAAGAAAAAGTAAAGAAAAATGATCAGGGCCTAAGAAGCTTGGGGGATACTATTAAGTGTACCAATATGCACATTGTGGGAAGTAAAGAAGGAGAAGAAAGAGAGAAAAGGGCAGAGAGAATATTTGAAGAAATAATGGCTGAAAACTTCCCAAATTTAATGAAATGCCTGGATGTACACATCCAAGTTACTTAATGAACTCCTAATAGGTTAAGACCAAATAGATTGACACCACAACACACTATAATCAAACTGTTAAATGTCGATGATAAAGAGAGAATTCTGAAAGCCACAAGAGGGAAGCAATGTGTCACACTAATGGAAACTCAATAAGTTTAAGTGCTGATCTCACCTGGGAAAACATGGAGGCAAGAAGACACTGGGGAAGTCTATTTAAAATGTGATTTTTGGGGCAGCAAAAAATGCCAACCAAGGTTTTATATCCAACAAAGTTGTCTTTCAAATATTAGAGAATAAGACATTCCCAGATAAACCAAAGCTGAGGGAGTTTGTCACCACTATACTGGCCCTACAAAAAACGCTAAAGAGAGTTCTGCAGTTTGAGATGAAAGGACATTAGACAAGTTATTCAAGCCACATGAAATAATACGGGTCTCTGGGAAAGATAATGACATGGATAAATATAAATACCAGTACAATTGAAATTTTAGTTTGTAACTCCACTTTTTACATCCTTCATGATCTAAAAGGCAAATGCAAAAAATGCAATGATAAATCAGAGGATTTGGATTCATAATGTAGAAATAGGTCATTTAAGTTAAGAACTACATAAGGCGGGGGCAGATGGGTATAGGAACTTAGTTTGTGATGCTACTGAAGTTATGTTAGTAATCAGACCAAATGAGATTGCTGCAGATTTATGATGTTAAATTTAAGCCCTATGGTAACCACAAAGAAAATATCAGAGAATATACAAACTCCTAGAGACAGAAAGTAGAATACACTTGAAGAGACAGGAACAATGATGAGTTAATGTATAATGGATGCAGGCTTTCTGTCTGTGCCAAACAGAATGATCAAACAGTGGATGGCAGTAGTGAGGCTATCCCAAAATTTTGAAAGTACTTAATCCCACTGCTTGAGAGGGATTGGGAAGGGAAAGTTTCTGTTGGATATTTATTCCCACATACTAAAATAAAGAAACAAAAGAGCAACTAAAAAGACAATGACAATTAAATGCAGTATGTGCTCATGGATACAATCTAAGAATGAAGGAGAAATGGTTAAAAGGGGCATTATTTAGACATGCACAAAATTAGAATATAGAATATAAGATTAAGATCAAAGTTAAATTCATCGAACTTAATTCCTCTTAAGGTGCTTACATAAGTAAATAACCTTGTTTTTAGGAAATGTACATATTAAGTATCATGTGTTAAAGGAGTACAATGTATGTAATTTGCTCTCAGATGTTCAGAAAATAGATAGATGGATAGATAGTCAGATGGATGATAGGGATTGATGGATGGATGATTGACAGAATGATATGGAAAATGTGGCACAGTGTTAAAATTGGTGCATCTCGGTATTTGGGTGCTTTGAGTATGTTGGGGTTCTCTGCATGGGATTATATTATTTTTGTAACTGTTCTGTAAGTTTCAAATGATTTCAAAATAAAGTTTAAAAAAAGAAAGTGGGGGGAGATAGTTGTAGAAACTTACAAATGTATTTCAATTTTATTTTATTTGAACTTTATTGAAGGTAAATTATGTCTTGCTAATTCTGAAATTATACCAAAAATTTTGGCTTTTTTGTTATTTTTTCTTTTAAATGTGGTTATGAAATTCATTCAAAATACAGTTGGTATAATTTGCTTCTGTTTGTAGCTCCTATTAGGTTTTCTTTTCCCATTCTTATTGACAACTTTTATTTTTGAATGCAAAGAACAAGCCACTAAAAGTCCAAATTATGTAAAAATTCATACTCTAGAGAAGTCACATTCCCCTCTTTACCGTCCATTCTGTTCCTACCTCCAATTACTTCTAGCTGGTCAATTCATTCAATTTTCTGGTTTATTTACCTTGCATTTCTTTGTGAAAAGTAAACATATACATGTATCTTTTCTTCTATTTTATTGCACAAAAGCATGTGACATATATTCTTCTACAGTAACCTGCTTGTGACTATGACAAAAGATTTCCTGCTAGGATGCAAGAATGTTTAAGACCATGGTAGATAGATAAAGTCACAAAGGTAAGAGAGTTTGTTATTGGCCTATTCCTTAATTCTAAAACCTTTTATCCAGTTACTCAACCCTGGTATATTGGTAGATTCTTCTCTTGCTAATTAGGTAAGAAGGCTGTATTTTCCTTTCTAGTTTTATGCTTACTTTCCCTTGTTCATATTTTTTCTTAAATCCCTGAAGCAATGCTTGTCTCTAAGTCTCCCTCTCCCACCTTTCTTAACCTCCACCCAAAGAACGCAGTCTTGTGTTGTTCCTCTCAGTCCTGAACAGAAAGATCCTAAATCCTGTAAAACTTTTTCTCCACTTTCTCTTTACTAACAGAGTTATTCTGATTGTGAGTCTCTTACTGTCATTAGGAGTAGGTCATGGGGTGCAAAGTAAGTCTTCAGGTCAAAATCAATAATTGCTCCCATGCCTAATACATTTTGCATTTTCCAAGGTGTTTTGTTGTAACAGCTGCTATGAAGTAGGTTTCAAATTTTAATAAACATTTTGAGTAGTGGGAAAAAATTCTGAAGAAGGAACCTGGGGCTATTTACTCGAGATTTTTCCTCTAACTTGTTTGAATTTGCTTAAGTCATTTCAGCAATCTGGCCTGTGCATATATAAAAAAAGAATTAAAATATCTTTGAAGTCTTTTACAGCCATAAAATTCCAATCCTATGATTTTGTGCTACTTTCTACTTAGATGTCCATTTTCTCTATTTCTTGGTTCAATTGGAATCTGCAAAAGACAACCTCTTAAAGTACATACATACATACATTTACATACTAATAAAATCAACAAAATCTAGATAAAGCACAGTCTTGCTCATGGAGATGGAAATGCACCCCAGCAATCTAGTTAGAGAGAAATGGCTTTGCTTCCAGATTATATTGGCAGTTTATGAGCAACCTGGAGTGGCAAAGCAAATGACTTTCAAACTCACAATTTCCTGCAAGTGTATGTCTATTAAATAATATCACAACTGCCCCTTACCCCCAGGATTGTGGTATTTAATTATTCCTATCCTAATAGCAAGGTTTATTTTTCTGTCTAGTTATGACCTGCCTGTGTTGAGCACTGCCCAGGACCATATTCTGTTCTGCATAATTACATTACAGAGAAAAGTTAGTAGATGAAAACTGAGAGATCTGCTTTTCTCCAAGCAATTCAAAACCTGAAAATTAGATGTCAATGTTCACTCAGGCCTAGCTCTGTTTGCTGCCATACAGTAATTACTAAATGAAAAAAAAATAATCCAGTGCATTTTTTTATTCACTCCTTCCTACCTTTTCAAAACTATTCCATCACCCAGGCAGAGAAATAAAGTACAAAGTAAGAATATGTACTACATTGCAGGTGGTAGCAATACTAGAAAAGTGTCCCTTGCTAACAACAGCCCTCCCTATTCTGTCACTGCCCAGAGCCTTGCTGAGTGCCCCCAGGTGGGTTCCATCAGGTGGGACATAGGTCAGGAATTCTTGGTGGGCAGTAGCCTAAAAAAAAAAAAGAAGCTGAGTAAACGAGGCAGCAGAAGGTAAAAGAAACAATATTGGAAATTGCAGGAGAGACTCCTTAAGACTATTTTTTCCTAGATAAGGCTGTGATTATAGCCAATTACTAACCCTTTTCAGGTTAATGGTGGTTTCTAGAAAGGGGAATGAGGGGGAAAAAATGACCATGCAGCACATAACCATACTTTCCCGATGCTCATTCATTCATTTATTCTTCCACTTATTCTATAGTATTTATTGAATGCTTAGTATTTCCAGGAATTGTATGAGACCCTGTGGATAAATACCAGTTAACTAGATAGACATGTTATTACTACAGACTATGTTACAACTTTACAGATTATTGAATGTATAAGCACCTCACAAGTGAACAGGCCTAGGGGAAAAACATTTGAACTTCAAAATTCACACTGGTAATTTTAAAGGTAGAAAACTTCAGTTCAATTTGCAATTTTAGTTAATGAATAAGAAACTCATAATTTTGATGTTTTACAGAGTTTCCATCACATTTGTTTTCTTGCATGTGATATCCCAATTACCTGTAGAAAAATGTAGAAGTAATGTTTCTACCCTCAAGCTTATTTAAAGAATCAAGGTATTCTTGGCCTCCCAGAAGAAATGATGCAGATGAAAAAGATAAGTAATAATCTTGTTAAACTGTTCTGAAGGCAGAGATATGGAGGCAGAAACCAAGCCTATCTTTATGTACCATGTAATGCCCAGTGCAAATAAAGTAGATGGTATATATCGGATCAATGATTACATGTTGAATGAATGAATGAATGGGTAAAAGAGATCAGAGTATTTTAGGGGAAGACATGGTTCAGACCATAAGGAGGAGAAAATAATCTGTACTACCTAAAATAAAGCTATTATATGTCTCTTCCCATAGAAATTGAAGTTACTTAGTTACTTCCCATGAGTTGCATTAAATTAAGGAAGATTTATAGCCATGAATAAATCCCTGCATCTTAACAAAGACCTTAGGAAGACGATATCAGGACAGTCGCTTCTAGAAGTGACTTTATGTAAAAGTTACAAGGCTGACTGAGAGGTTTGTTATTTTCCCAGAGCATTTATCCAAGGGGTGATATTGTGCCTTGCAAGAATCTTTAAACCCAGCATCAGCTACCCTACTACTGTTGATTTAAGTGGAAATAAATGGTTGAGCCAGAAGAAACATGGAATATATCTTTAGCAACTTTGACCTTGGACAAGTTATCTCCTATTGCCAGGCTTCAGTGAGAACGTTTATGTCAATGATATTTTAGGGCCATTTAAGAAGACTGATTCTATGATTTCAAAAGCTGAGTGGGAATTATGAGTGCAAGTAGAATTTTCATCTACATTTGAAAATCATTGTTTTGGAAGAGATTTTTTGAATGCAGATATTCAAAGTGAAGATTACTCTGTGGGTATTTTAAAAAATATATCACATATCATCTTTCCATACCCAAAATATGGATTTCTAGAAAAGGTAGAGTACATCTCACATGGTCCAGAAGAATATCTGACAGAAGCCTTCTAGACATGATTGAAGGGACTTTACACTGAGATTTTTTTTAGACATGGGCAGGCACTGGGTCCCAGGTCTCCGGCACAGCAGGCAAGAACTTTGCCACTGAGCAACGGTGGCCTGCCTTACACGGAGATTTTAAGAGGAGGAAGAAGGCTTACACAACATCAGATATACCAGAGAACTTCAGAGTAAACAGAGAAAGGAAAATAAAAAGTGAATATATTTCACTCTAATTCCCAAACAAACAAGTAAAAGTAACAATTAACAGTTATGAGTTAAGATACTATGACTCTTCACTCAAAGTGAGGGAAATAAAATGAGATCTTAGATTTTAATACGAGGTTTTAAGTGTGATCATATATTTCAGGAATAAAATGTGCTACTAAAATATGGAAAGCTAAGCAAAGATTTCTGCTCTGATAGTAGAAAATGGCATAAAGTATTTTTGGTGAAACAACTAAGATTATTAACCAAAGTGATATTACTATATGTGCATATCTCGGGGATAGTGTGTATTACATGGCATTTAGTCACTGCTCAAATATTAGTTTTCTCTACAAGATTGCAAGTTCCTCGAGGGCTGAGACATCTGTTCATTTCTCAATAATTAAAATAGTTGTTAGAACAGAGTAACTCAGTTAATCTTTGTGACATTAATGCTAAGCCTGTAGTAACTACTTATTAAATACTTGATGAATTAAAACACAGAGCTGAATCTAGTACTAACTACTTATTAAATAATTGACAAATGAAAACACAGAACAGAAGCTATGACAAAGCCATTTGACCAAAGACATTTGAATGCATGAAGGATTGAGATGGACAGCTAATCTCTAGGAGCCAAGGAAGAAATTATTTATTCAGAATATCCATATATGTTCTTACCACAACCACAAGGGGAGGGGGAATGCTTAAAGAATAGGTAGCATCTTATTGTCAACTGCATTTAAGAATCATAGCTCCAGTTCTCCCTGTTCAAGTATTCCTGCCATCTGACCCCTTCTAAATTGGCATGGACAATCTCTGTGAAGAATGTTCTTCACATCATCCACACCCCTGGCCTTTATAGCCATGAAGGACAATGTGTCTGTTTATAATTCCCTTGTGACAGACTCCCGTGAGTAAAACAAACTGAAACTCAATTAAAGAGGATGTGGCGCCTGCAATCTTTTATTAAATTCTTGGCAGCAAACACAGCTGCAGCCATTCATTCTTTACTACTCCCTGAGAGGCACCTCCAGGGCTTTAATTCTGACTCGGAGCTATAGGGGCTTCTCCCGGATCAGGTCCTGAAAAAATAGCCTCTTGGATTGAAATGTAGGGAACATCAATAAGCAACTTCACACAGGAAGATGAAGAAGAACGGATCTGATTGCATTTCCTGTTGATAGAATAAGGGAAAAGGAGGGGCTGAAGAGAGGTGGTAAGTTTGACAGTAATTTTCAGCATCTCTGACAAGCCAAGAAACTTCATCCGTTCATCACACTTTTCCCTCTCTGCTGATTTTCAATGCAAGCCCCTTACTTCAAGCCTGACTGACTTTTCTCTTGATTCAGAGTAATTGGGATCCACAGAGGCTTCCCAGAGGGAAACATTTGCTAGTTGTGTTGTCTTTGAGTATTAACAATAGATAGTGCTTTGGCTTATGTTCAATATCTTTGGGTGTTACATTGGGGACTATGAGTGTTGTGCTGTTGAAGGCCCCAAAATTCACAATTGGGAAAAAAGTCACATTAGTAGCTTCTCCTCTCCTCCCTAGACCATCGCCCATTTCAATTACATTGTGTAATAGAATTCATGATTCCAACTGAAATCTTAGAAACAAAAAAGCTTGAAATATTTGCAAGCTCTCCAAATCATGCTACATGCATGCATGTGTTGATAAATGAAAGCGTTGAGTACACAATGCAATTGCATTGATTATGACTTGTCATCATTACAGATGGGCATGGATAAGTCTAGGATTTTAATGAGCCAATTTCATGGATTTCATGTTCTGCTTTCAATCTGAGAGACAGCAGTAGCTCCTTTTAGTAGAGATTAATTTCAGCAGACTGGAATTTTAAGGTCAGCTTGTTTTCCTTTGGATGGAGCACTTCTTAAACAGACAAAGCACAAAGCACAAGGGTTCAAATCTTTAGGGTAAAGTAGAAGGAATAAAAGAATGATTTTCTAGGGAAATCTGATTCACTAAAGAGTTAGCATGGATAATTCAGGGCTTTCCATCAACAGCTTTCATATCCAGCTGCTTCAGCTCTTCTTGCCACTTTGCTGTATAATATCCTGGTAGAAATATTATTTATAATATCCTTTAGTCTCCAGAACACATTTTCTTTGAATTTGGCAAAATACTGTTCTCTTCACGTATCTACTCACATATTTCAAACGATATTCAAACGGACAATGTTGTGTATAGTTAATCGGAAAAAATTCTGTAGAAGAAAAATACCACTTTTGCGCTTGGCCAGTAACTCTAGATGTCAAGAACCTTTGCACTGCCGGACTGGTAAGATTGCACTCACTTACCACTCCTCTCATTTTCTTTTTCTAAGTAATTTAGTAGAATTGACTAAAATGGCCTCATCCCTCACAGTGTTACCATAAACATCAACCTTTGCAATGTGTCAGAATCAAGGAAGGAAAACATGATAAGCCAGACTCTTAGGTTACAAATCATGTGAACACACAGACACAGAATTGTGTATCTTTTCACAAATAAATTATTGTGCAAATGAGATGTATTAATTTCAATTTTCAGGAGGCTAAGAGTTTCACTTTGACTATGAGCAGGCGATCCTGGAGTCATTTTTACCTCTTTGGACCTAGGAGGATCTAATTTGGGAAAGAAGAGCTTTGTTTGCGGGGTACAATTTCCATAGCCATCAGTCCATCAAGATGTTCTTTTTCTTTAGGGGAATAGAAGGCATATGGATGTTTCTGTGTGAATGCAGGAGCAGTGGGGATATGAAACCAGAAATCCTTTATCAGTCACAATTGTCCAATAACTTTTGGCCAGAGCTTACATACCACTGTATTTCATTTCCTTCTGGGATTCCCAATTGCCATTCCGATTTTCGTCTCTCCTACCAAGTCGATTTGCCTCTCTCTATTTGCTCTCTGAATAAAATGAACTTTTCTCCCCTTTTCTTTACTTCTTCCATTTTTCAAGCACAGTTTTAATTAAGGTGGAAATAGTTAGAAATACAATAGCTCTCATGGAAATTATGGAGAAAGCAGATGTACAAGAAAAGCCCTCAAGACACAAGTGTTCTTGTCAATAAACTTCAGACTGTCAGAAAAAAAAAAAAGACTTAAACAGATTGTTTTTATTTCTTCCTTAAATTTGATTTAAAATAAGAGAGTGAGTTCCATTTAATAGACATAAAACTTACTCTCCTAAATGATGAGCTGGCTTTTGGAGTGGAATTTGTAATAAAAGCTCAGGAAAATAATCTGGGGAGAAGAGTAGTGAAGAAATAGAGTAGCAGCAATGCTTATTTCCTTTTCTCAAACCCTGAAAGAGGATGTTTCTGTGTCTGTGAGTGCACGTGTGTGCATGCATGTGTGCCCACATCCGAGACAGAGAGAGATGGCTAGAATTGACAGCTGTAAAAACATATCTCTATAAGAGGTGACTTCCTACCATAAATATGTTTGTGATCTCTGATTCTGAAATGATTCTGGGACTCCAAAGTAGGCAGATTTCTCCTTGCATTCCTCTCGTACATACCCATTTCCTCGTTCCCCTCTTTGCCCACAGAGTCCCTACTTCAGCTTTTAACTTAGGCCTGATCTTTCCTGGCCATGTTAAACACTCTACAGAGTCCTGAAGTTTGCATTAACATTTGCCTTTCCACTCTTGGATCCATGATGTCTTTGTTTTCCAAGGCAAACTTGTCCAATAAACTAAACTAGATTATAAAGTGCAAATCACTACAAGGAAATGAGATAGATCTAGACAGAATTGCTTAAATAGGAAACCTAGTTTTCACCGCCTGCCTAGATCATCACCAGAATTTCACATGAGAAACCCTGGAATCTGTGCTCAACAATAGCAACAACTCTGATGGTAAGTTGTGTTGAATACAGTGAATGTACAAACAGGCCAAGAATGTGTCGGGGCTTGCTTGGAAGTGCAATATTACTAATTTGCATATTTTGCAAGTTATCACTGAGATCTGATGATTTGTCCAAGTAAAGGCTTTAAAATATAAAAGTTTAATAGGTTCATAGTCCATTGCACTTTATGACATTGCCTGTTGACACATCTTAGTATATTTTAATGCTTTTTCACACTTGACATGGCACTAGTGTACAGTAATTAAGTTCCCATAAATATGTTCAGTAATGGTTGCTATTTAAACTGATTAGCCATTGATTAGTTCATATCAATTCAATGACAACTCGGCTTTTCAGATTAAACAACCGAACAACATTATGGCAGTCTTAACTTACATCATTTAATTTCAAGTAGAAGAATAAGAATATGCTAGAAATATATTCTTGACATTGATTACTGTAAATTCATTTTTCATAACTGTTGACTTTTACACAAGGTGTGTACTTAGGTTTTCTTACATCACAAGGGTGGAAAAGTACGATTCATGTGTAAAGTACTCAATTTACAAAATGTCTCTTGGAATGCAGAAATAAATTGTCAAGTAAATCTGAAAGGCATGCCTCAGACTTAGATTTACTTCCTCTCAGGCTATTTACCTCAGCTAAGTGGATCAGATCCATTTATGGTGTTTAGCATGTTAAAAAACTAAGATAATAAAGGTAATTATTCTGCCTGAAAGCATCCCCTAACTGCCTCTCTCCACTCTTCAGGATTTTCCTGAAAATGATTCTCTCTCTCAAGTTTCTATATAGCCTTGTGGATAATATCTACACTGCACAGTCTGTCATTTGAAGAAACATGATTGATTTTCTGACCATGGCCTCAATTCCTAACCAACATGAGTTTTCTCTAGAGGATGTGGTCTCCTCGCTCTTCCAAACAAAAACTTCTCAGAATCTGCTCCTCAACTTGCTCTAGTCATTAATTCCTTTGTTTTTTCTATACAATGAATATTTCTGATTTGTATCTGTCTGTGATATCCTTTCCCCATATCTTTCCTCCACATTAGACTGTAAATCATTCAGAGACAAATACCAAAAATGTGTGTTTTAGGTTGTACAGGACTAGGAGGCTCCATGCACAGCCACCACAAGGCGAACAGTAACCCTTGGAAATGTGCCTGCTGCCAGTGGCTTTGTAACTTATAACACAACAAATAGCAGAACACAAATATTGGACACACACATGTCTCTAGGAAATAACAAACTTCTGCCCAGTTTTCTTTTTTCTTTTTCTTTTTTGACATGGGCAGGCACCGGGAGGCTAACCTGAGTCTCCAGCATGGCAGGTGAGAACTCTGCCACCGAGCCACCATTGCCTGCTCTGTATCATTTTAAAGAGCAGAGTAAGAGAAATATATAATCAATGATGGGAATGTTGACTTCTGAATGCTGCCTCTTTCTGCAGGTCAGAGAATTTTCTGTATGTTCATTTGCCCTCTTCCAAAATTTCAATGGTAAGCCTAGTTGATGATCTCCAACAGAGAGTTTACTACTGAGATCGTCCCCTTGATTCAGGGGAAGGATTTTGCAACTGGGAGTTTGGCATCAGTTATTGTTATCAACTGCCTTAGTTTCCTAGGGCTGCCATAACAAAGCACCATAAACTTGGTGATTAAAAAAAAAAACAATAGAAATTTAATGTCTCACAGTTTCAGAAGCAAGATGTCTGAAGTCAAGGTGTCTGCAGGTCATGCTCCCTCTGAAGTGACACATTTAATTTTTCAATTCTAATGTTCCTGATATAAAACTCAGAAATCGTTTTGAAACTCTTGTGTTTTGGCATCCATGACATGATAGACGTCTATTTATTCATATATCTCTGACTTCTGCTGAAGTTTTACAACAGCATTTTTTCCCCTAATTCCTCAGTCACTTCTTCCTCTGCTCTTTATCCTTTTCTGGTTTAGCTCCTCTTTTTGTTCCTACAATGATCATCTTTAAGATTCCTATCCCAACCCTCTGTTTTTCTCTCTACACTCTGTCTCCAACAACTCATCCAATTTTCATATTCCCTGGTCATCTCTATGGGGATGATGTACACTAATATCTATTTATTTAGAAATCCCTGATCCTTGCTCAAACTTCACAACTGCATTTCCAATTTCAGACTAAATAAGATCAATGGCATATCCTGCCACCTATTCAAATTATCCCAGAATGAATTATCCCTTCCTTCTTTATATCTGTCAAACTATAACCAGACACCCTCTCAACAAAGATTGAAAGCTTGATGCTATCTTTTTAAAAATTTCCTTCTACTTTTCTCTCTCATTCAAAAATCCAACATCTATCAAGGTGTGCCAATAATTCATTCAAAATTATTTCTCATATCTGGCACTTTCTTTTCTCTCATACCATTACCATAATGCAAGTAATAATTACCTCACATCTGGATGCAGCTTAAGGTTCAAGGACTATTTGATGAGCACCTGCTAGGTTCTAGACCCTGCTAACCGCCTTCACAGGCACTGAATTTCTAGAAAATCTAGATTTTCTCACTTCCAAACTATCGTCAACAAAAGTTGAAGTTAATCTAAAAAGTTAAATTTCCCAATACTAATAAGGTTATTTATTTTTCCCCCTGCAAAATTGCTCTAGCACCACATTCAAAGGTTCATGACTGTATTTCTCCATTTCTTTTCAACATTAACACTGCTCCATTGAAGTTGTATCTTTGTTCACTGCTTTTTATACTTGATAAATTGGAAAAATGGCCAAAGATTCTTCCCATCCCCACATGAATGTCCTTTTGCCCTATGACTGTAGCATTTCCAATCAGAAGGTGATGACTACATCTCCACTTGGTAATGTGTCTAGCTTGGCTAATGGGACAATAGCAAGCATGACCCAAGAAGACTTGAAAAGTGGTTATGCATTAGGACTTGCCCGTTCTTCTTGCACTTGGAACCTTGAGAATATCATATTAAATGAGCCCAAGCTAGCCTGAGGCAGAAAAATCCTAGATGATAGTGGACAATCATGAGACAAGTGAATGAGGCCATTCTAAATTACTGGCCACCAGCCAACCCATTGACTTTCCAAAGATGCATGAGAGACTACAGTGGAAATCAACAGAACTGGCCTGTACCAGAACTACCATGATTCATAAAACCATAAACTAAATAAATTGGTGGTTAAGCCACCAAGATTTGGAGTGTTTTGCTATGTAACAAAGGCTAATTGTCTACAGTTCAGTTATTTTTTGTTTTGATATCTTTCTTAAATACTCTGGTTCAACAACACTCTCTCTCTCTCTCTTTTCTGAGCTATTGCATTCTGATTATACCCATAGATCCAGGAGAACTGATTGTATTTTCAAAACCATGCCATTAGTGAACTTTGCAAGGGAACAACTGGTCTATACCACTTATCTGGCATTTAATCATATATTGTCTTATTTTTTATATTTTATGTATTGAAATCTATTTTCTCCAAGTAGAAAATAAATCTAATCTATTTCCTTAGACTTTTGGTAACCTTTAAGAACTTATAAGCATTCCATGGCTAAAGTAATCTCTCAATAAATTTTTACTCATCAAATGAAAGATCCTTTCACAATTGTGTGTGTGTGTGTGTGTGTGTGTGTGTGTGTGTGTGTGTACCATTTCATTGCAAAAGTAGGTTGATAACTTTCCCATTTGGAGAATTTCTGATTCTCAGTGGGGACAACCAAATCAATAGGTCAAGCCCTTGATCTTTGTGTTTGCCCCTATGAAACTTATTCCTATAAAGGATAGGCTAAGCCTACTTAAAATTAGGCCTAAGAGTCATTCCCAGTGAACCTCCTTTGTTGTTCAGATATGGCCTCTCTCTCCATGCCAGCTCAGCAGGTCAACTCACTGCCCTCCCCACCTTATGTGGGACGTGACTCTCAGGGGTGTAAATCTCCCTTGCAATGTGGGACAAAACTCCAGGAATGAGCTGGGATATGGCATCATGGGATTGAGAAAGCCTTCTTGACCAAAAGGGGGAAGAGAGAAATGAGAAAAAATTAAAGTTTCAGTCGCTGAGAGATTTCAAATAGAGTTGAGAGGTTGTCCTGGAGGTTACTGTTATGTATTATACAGATATCCTTTTTAGTTTATGATGTATTGGAATGGCTGGAGGGAAATACCTGAAACTGTTGAGCTGTGTTCCAATAGCCTTGATTCTTGAAGACAGTTGTATAAAGATATAACTTTTACAATGTGACTGTGTGATTGTGAAAACTTTGTGTCTGATGCTCCTTTTATCCAGGATATGGACAGATGAATAAAAAACTATATGGATAAAAAAATAAATAATAGGGGGTAAAATAAATATGGTAGATGAAAATATTAGTGGTCAATGAGAGGGAGGGGTAAGGGGTATGGCATGCATCAGTTTTCTCTTCTTTTCTTTTTATTCAGCTTTTAGAACAGCTGATCATAGTGATGAATATATGATGTGGTGATATTGTGAGCCATTGTTTGTATACCATGTATGGAATGTATATGTGTGAAGATATGTCAATAAAAATATTTCTAACAAAGCAGGTTGATAGTTTAAATGACTAGAAGTCACAAATTCAATATGGACACATTGAACATTTGAGTGCAATTCTCTTTACCCTCCTCCTGTGCTCATCTTAGAAATCTGACTTAAGAACTCCCTACCTAGAGAGATATACAAGAGTAAATCAGGAGAAAAAGTAAGACCCCAGCTTGCCCTGAATATAGTTTTCTAATCCTTCACAATAAACGGTAAGATGAAAATGCTTTACTTTTTGTCTTTCAGCTTTATGTGAAATGTATGTTGTGATATGCATAGGCTACCAATGAACAGAGATTTTTCTTCTGCAGAATCATTAAGTCAGAAATTTCTGCCTTTATTTTCTGGAGTGCCTACAGCATTTTTACTTCAGTGATACATTAAAGTAATTTTGCATTTAATATGAATAAAGGCAAAGCTGTCTCACAATGCCCTAACCGCAGGTACGTGGGCGAACAGTTGTCTACAGATTATAGCTTGGAAACAAATTCAAAGGAAAGCTAAGAAAGGCAAAACAACTCAATTTGGAATATGAATCAGTCTTGGAATTGGTACACTTCAGTGAGGATGGTGTGTATTCTTTCTTGCTTCAATGATGATGCCCCATTACAAATTCTGCTCCCAAGATATAAGGGGTGCTGCATTCCAATCTGGAGAGGTTTATGAAATTCTCTAAACACAGAATTAAAAAATAATAATAGATAGATAGTGTAGAATACATATAATTACCATCTCCACTATTTTATCTCCTATCAACCGATCAACTTTCATACTTTGAAGTCCTGGTCCCTGAGAGTCCAGAAATGAGGAACTGTAACTTCACCATCTTATTTACCCTTCCATTGTTTATACTGGCTGCATGTTTGGTTTATTTCCCCCTTTGTATCTAATAGGCTTTATCCATTCATTCTTTGGGATGAAGAGGATGATAATGCTTTTTTCCTTGTTCTTGAATTCCTAAGTTGTGAAAAAAAATTATTTCTCCTGCACAAGCTACACAACTTACCTATAAGAAATTGGAAATGAATGACCAGTTAATTTGGCCTGACATTAATGAGAAAGAAAGAGGTATCAGAGAAGTCAGTGTAGAAATAAGTGAAAGGAATTAGGTTCTTTCCCTTTAGTAAATCTTTTAGACTAAAAACATTATTTTGCTCACTCAATGCCACATTCCATTGTTCAATTCATTCTCTCATTGACCAAGGAATTACTGTGCCAAAAACTGGAAGGAACCAAGATGTTTTTCAATAGATGACTGAGTTATCAAACTGTGGTACATCCATACAATGGAATGTCATTCAACAATAAAAAACAAGAGCTCTCAGGCTATAAAAAGACATGGATGAACCTTAAATAAATATTGCTAAGTGAAAGAAGCCAGTCTGAAAGGCTACATGTTTACATATTTTTTTATGATTCCAATTATATAACCTTCTGGAAAAGGCAAAACTAGAGACAGAAAAAATGATCAATGGTATCTAAGGATTTGGGCAGGGGGAAGGGATGCAGGGGTGAGTAGATGAATCACTGGGGATATTTTGTTTGGTGAACTATTCTGTATGATACTGCAATGGTGTGTATACGGCATTACGAATTTGTCAAAACTTATATAACATTACAGCACACCATGTAAACGTTAAAGTATGCAAATTTTTAAAATCATTCAGGAAGCCAGGCATTCCACGATAGAAAACAGAATGTAAAAAAACAAAACAACAAAAAAACAACAACAAACTAACTGTGTTACAAGTCTATGAAACAACCTCACTGAAGGGGATAGGGGAAAATGTGAAGACTTAAGCAACTCTGGAAGTTTATAAAGTTGTTTCCCAGGGGTGTCCGGGTTAACAATTCTCAAGCCAAGATACATATATACTGGAATTTAAATTAAGTAAATGGATGGCAGATGATGGGAGCCAGTTTTCCCTGTATGGTTTCCCTGAGTGGGAACCTAGATAAGCAAGGGGAGGAGGCTAGGATGATTCATTTAGTAATGGATTAGAGTTGGAGGCATAGCATTTAGCTAATATAGATACAGATGGTACAGAGAGAAATATTTAGAGATATGTACATATGCATGGATTAGTACATATACATTTATTTTCATACTCTGAGAGCTAAGAGGTGCTAGAAACAATGCATTTCACTAGTAACAGGAAAATCTAGTCCCCAGATCATGCTTTCTAATGTCACTCTCTAATAAAAAGAACCAGGACTATAGAAGGAAATATACAAGAGGAACCTGTAGTATATTGTGGTGCCAGAAAGTAAGGAAGTGCTAAAAATACAAACACACACACACACACACACACACACTCAAAGATGGGGTTATGTCAAAAGGACACAAGAGTCAACTGAAAGAGCTCCCTATGGTCAAAGCAGGAACAATTTGAGCAACAAAATAAATAAAGCAGTGTTGTATTATAATTCAAAGTATGAAAATATATCCCTGAGTCCATTTGGGATAAATAAATGATTGACTAAATAAATAAATGAGAGAGAAGAGACAAATATCCTATTTAGAAGAATTACAAATAATATTTAGATATTCTGTCCTTAAGGAAGTCAAGCATAACTTCCTACTTTTTAAGTGTGAACAGCATGTAGTGACTCCCTTCCAGAGTACAGTAAGGAAAGGGGCTTAAAGAAAAGAGTAACTATACAATGGAGAAACCTGAGAAACATTCTTCAACCAAGGTCAACATTAACAGTGATGTCATGTTTATACTATGTACTCAGTATGTGATAGGATGAAAGTGGCACTTTACTTCAGTGGCCATCTTCTGCAAAACCCATAACTCAATCTAATGAGTGAGAAAATATCAGACAAACTCCAACTGAAGGACATTTTACAAAATCGGAACGGTACTCCTCAAAACTATCAAAGTCACCAAAAACAAGGAAAAGCGTAACCTGTAGGTATCAAAGGAGATATGACAAGCAAATGTAATGTGGTGTCTTGGATGGGATTCTAGAACAGAAAAAGACATTAGGTTAAAATTAAGGAAATACGAATTAACTACGGACTTGTTTCCTAATAATATATCAATATTGATTCATTAATCATAACAAATGTACCACTAATGTAAGATAGTAATATGGGAAACTGGGTGCAGGTATATAGGAATGTTCTGTACTATCTTTGCAATTCTTCTTTAAATCTAAAACTGTTCTAAAAATAAAATTCATTTAAAAATATTGTGTACCTACTCTGTTATGTGCTGTTCTAAAGTGAAAGCAAAATATTTTGAAGAACCTACATGTTTACAATCTAGCAAAACAGACACAGCCAAGCAATGAAGTTGATTGAGTATCTATCAATTACCTGCCACTGGGCTAGGTGCTTTATAGATGCAATTTGATTTAATCCTGTATATCACTATCTCCATTTTACAGATGAGGAAAATGGATCTCAAGTAAACTATATGACATATTTTAGCCAGATAGCCAAGATGGGGGCCCAAATCTGTATAACCCAAAGCTCACAGACCTTGCACTGAAAAGGGTTGACCTCATCTGAATACATTTGACAGATGCCCAGATACGGACTTCAAGACAGCAGGTATCAAATGCCACTGGGGTACCAAAACGACAGTGGCTTTGGTGTTTAAGAAGGGAAAGAACTGCTAGCTGAGCAGGTAAGGCATCACATAAAAAGGAGCTTTTGAATTAAATATTAAGTAAGATTTTGATAAATCAAAAGGGGAGAACAGAAGGAGCAAAGGCATATAGCTGAAACCACATGAAACAGGGTTTGGCTATTAGAATTGGTCTATTTTGGACAGAGAGCATAATAATCTATGTGACTCTATGAGAATAATGACACAAAAATGGTCTTTCTTCCCCAAAATCCAGATTGAGCCTAAGTTATGGAAGACTATTATAGAATTGTGTTATGATTAATTGTTTATAGTCTGTCTTCTCTACTTGACTGTGAATTCCTAGAGAGCATGAAGAAGATCACCCAGGGCGACAGCTTCCTTCTCTGACACTTAGAATCCTACCCACTTATATTGTCTAGGTATGAAATAATAAGCCTGAAATAGTAACTATTTTATACAGAAATAAAATTCTTTCTCTTTTCTGTCTTAAAACAAAATCAGTCATGGGCTAATTATTACTATAGACAAATTTTTTCTGTGGTCTAGATATTTTTAGCCTAAAAAGGTAGAAAAAGCTGACTTTGGAGGACTTTGGAAGAACAGAGAGATTGCATATTACTTTGTATGTCATCCGCTTGAAAACACACATAATCTGTAAAATACATACATGGTTAATGGATGCCCAATCAAGTCACTGAGACAATACAGTGAGGACAAAATAAAAAGTATTTTTAACATGCAGATATCTAATGTAGGGAAAAAACCCACAAAAATGTAATCCCTACTTTGCTCAATACACCACAATTAATATGAGATGGATTATAAACCTAAATATAAATGCAGATATTGTAAAGCTTCTAGAATAATATCTTTGCAAGCTTGGGGTATGTGAACATTTATTAAACATGACACAAAAATCACTAACCTTAAAATAACAAAAATGATAACTTGGACTTCATCAAAATTAAAATAGTCTGTTTTTCAAAGAACTCCATTAGGAAAATGAAATGGGCAAGCCATGCATTGAAAAATATATGCATTGGTATATGTATATATATATATATATATATATATATATATATATATATTATCTGAGAAAAGTTCTTCTAATGAGAATATATAAACAGCTTGCACAAATCAACTAGAAGAAGATAGCTCATTTACAACATGGACAAGACACATGACAGACGAAGATAAAGAAATGGTCAATGAATGCACTAAAGGTCCTCATCCCCAATAGTCATCAAAGAAATTCAAATTAAAACAACCAAGACAGACCATTATACACCGACTGGTTTGCTAATATGACAAAGAGTGGCAATACTAGTGTGGAGCAAACAGAGCTGTAATATAATGATGGTAGAGTATAACATGCTACAGCCATTCTGGGGAGCTGTTCGCCAGTTTATTATGAAGTAAAACTTCATCTACTATATGTCCCAGCACCCCAGTTATATATTTACTCAAATGAAATAAAAACTGGTGCCCTCAAAAAGACTTGTATAAGAATGGTCAAAGCATGCTTATTCATAATAGTCACAAACTGGAAATAATTCAAATATTTACAGGAAATGGATACATAAACAATATAAACAGATGAAAATCAGAATACCTACTCTGCAATAAAAAGAAACAGACAGTGAATCCATGTAACAACAAAGATAATTCTCATGGACGTTATGTTGAACAAAGGATGCCAGATATAAAAGAGTACACACTGTTTGATTCCCTTCATATGAAGTTCAAGAACAGAAAAAAGGAGAATTTGAAAGAAAAGGGCATGAGGAAATTTTCTCATGTGATGAAATATACTGTATCTTGTCTGGATGGTAATTACACGAATATATACACTTAATACACATAGACCTTAATATTTAAGACCTGTATATTTTGCTGTTGGTAAATTACACCTCAATAAATAAAATATATGCACATTTAAAAAAACTGAGCTAGATCTGTTATGCCTGTAAGAAAATAAAAACTGTTACAAAGACCTTTAAGACCTTAACATGATCTTTCTTCTCCCATCACCACCCTATTACTATCAGCCCTAATCTCTTGCCATACTCTCGTCTTTCATTATATTTCAGCCTTACTGGCCTCCTTGGTATCATTCCTTGAACATGCCAAGAAATGTCATCCCTGAGGTCTTTCCTTTGAAAGCCCTTCTTCAGAGCTTCATCATCTGTTCCTCTACTTCCTTTAGTACCTAGCCAAATGTCATCTTATTATGAAACCTTTCCTGACAACTCTATTAAAAAATAACTTTACACACACTGTGGTAGTTAGACTCAGGTGTCAACTTGGCCAGGTGAAGGTACCTAGTTCTATTGCTGTGGACATGAGCCAATGGCATGTGAACTTCATCTGTTGTTCATTACATCTGCAGTCAGCTAGGAGGCGTGCCTGCTGCAATGAATGATGTTTGATTTAATTGGCTAGTGCTTAAATGAGAGAGCTCAACGTAGCACAGCCAAATCAGCTCAGCATACCTCATCTCAGCACTCGCAGCTCAGCCCAGGCCTTTCGGAGATGCAGAAAGAAATCACCCTGGGGAAAGTTGTTGGAACCCAGGGGCCTGGAGAGAAGGCCAGCAGAGATCACCGTGTGCCTTCCCCATGTAAGAAAAAAATCTCAGTTGAAAGTTAGCTGCCTTTCCTCTGAAGAACTGTACATTAACTAAATAAATCCCCTCTTATTGAAAGCCAATCTGTCTCTGGTGCGTTGCATTCTGGCAGCTGGCAAACTACAACACACAGATACACAAGCATGCACATATACACACTTAAACACACGCACAGATACACAGCACTATCACCATCTGGAACCCCATTCCCCTTAACAGCTTTGTTTTTCTCCTTAGCACACAACACTATCCAACTTTCTATAAAATTTGCCTATTTATCTTTCAATAAATATCGCCTCTAAGTGGGACAAATGCCTAAGAGGACAGGGACTTTGTTTTGCTACTTCATTCCCGGTATCTAGAGCAATTATGATATATAATACTGTCTTGATAAATGCTGGTTGAATGAACCTGATTTCAACACAGAAAACTATCTTAAATTTCAAATGTCTCGAAATCTGAAAAAAATAGAATGAATGACCAAGAAGCAGAAAGAAAGGAAAATATAAGTGCCTATGCAATCGTTAAGTTAATAATGAAACAGATAGAGCTTTGTAAAACTTTGCAGGTAAGGTAGTGATTGCAGACTAAAAGTTTGAATAAGTTGAACTCATGCACATTTATAACTTTTCTACCTGGAGAAATACATTACTTCATTAGTTTTACATGACAGTGTATTCAAAGTTATTGAAAGATCTATTAATTGTGTCACAATAAGGGAGGAAGTAGTAAAGCATGTGGGGCTACTTGGAGCAGGTATTTTAATTTTTAAACCATCTGAATTTTATTCCTGTTTATAAAATGGCAGTATCATAATGTTACTTTCAGAGAAATAAAGCATTTACATCTGAATAGAAAGTACATCTATTTAGAGCTCTATAAATAATTATGCATTATTTCAATTCTTCAAATTAAATTATGGCTGATAGAGTATAGCTAATCCATCTTTTTTCTATGAGAGTTTAGTAAGAATGTGTTCTTTCACCTCAGTTCTACTTCATAGTGAGCAAAATGATTGGGCAAGGCTGAAATTAAAATAAAATAAAGGCTATTAGGAAGATGAAAGACATCAAAAATAAAGACATGATACTGGAATTTGAGTACAAGGTAAGGGATAACATGAAAAATTTTATAGAAATGCTATCAAAACACTTGAAGAAAACATAGTTTTTTCATATCTCTAGTTGATTCATCAACCAAAAATAAAAGGTAGCACAGAGGAAGAAATTTTAAAGATTTTATTAGAAACTTTTGGATATAGCAGAAGGCAAGAGGTAGTCGCTGAAACACAATTTTGAACAGATTAAAATTAGGACACTTACCAAAAAGCAGGCTGGATGATCTGCCAAAGTATTATAATAACGTAAGCTCTATCTGCAGTTGTCCTTGATTCTAAAACCAAAAAGGATGTGGAGGAAAGGTATATGTCTACTAGCTTTTGAAGTCAGACTTTTTACTGTAATTTACTGTGCAGTATAGGATGTGAATACAAGAGATTTACTGTTCCCCATTAGATATTTCATTGTGCAATCTGTGTCATAATGTACAGAGCTTTACCACTGAATTTGAAATTCATGAACCAATATCACATGCCTATGCAGGCAGGCATTAACTGTTCTTAGATTTTAAAGGAAAATCATTATATTACCTTACATACAATACTTAGGAAGTTATAAGCATGCATACTTACACATGTACACACACTTACAGAAAAGAGATGGAGGGTGTAGGAAAAACCACAAATATGAAAAAGAAAAAGGAGGCTAAAATTTATTGAGTGTCTTCTGTATGCTGCTCTGGCCTCTACTTGCATGATCTCATTTGGTAAATATAACAGTAAACCTAAGGTTATCCCTGCAATCCCACCCATGGACTTCCTTAGAGGTATGACCATATTTCCTTAGGTGATTTGATATTCTTACAATGAATCTACTTTATCTGAAGTCATAGACTGGCTCTTTAAAAACAAATTATTTTTCATTGTGAACTTTGATAATGAAAGTTTTAGTACATGCATTATAAGCACTTCAGAAATGCACTTGATGAGAATTAAGATTTTTCTCCAGAGGCCAGACTTTGTGGGTCAGATCATTTTGAAGTCTCTTCCTCTTCGAAGGAGTCCAGTACAAACTGTGGGACTGCTGATTAGCAACAGGTGACCTTCGGTGGGTGTAACTGGGAATGAAGGAGTCTGTCCTTTCCTGAGTCATTCTACGTGAAGCCGCCCGTTCTGAGGCTGGTTGGGGGAAACAGTGAGATGTAGGTCCATTCTAGCTTTGGTTCTTCTGATGAGAAATAGACTATTTTCCTCACAAGTTGAGGGTTTTTCATTGGAACATGTTTTGGTTTGCTAAAGTTGCTAGAACACAATACACCAGAAATGGATCAGCTCCTATAAAGGACAATTATTAAGTTACAAGTTTACAGTTCTAAGGCATTAAAAATGTCCAAACTAAGGCATTCAGAGAAAAATATCTTGACTCTGAAGAAAGGTCGATGTCTGCTATATGGGAAGGTATGTGGCTGGCATCTGCTGCTCCTTGTTCCTGGTTCAGTTTTGCCTTTAGCTTCTCATTCCAGTGACTTTCTGTTTAGGTGTCTGTCGGTCCTGACTTATCTGCCATGGGGCAAAACTCTGGGTTTAATCTCTTATCTTTGCATCTCATGGAAAGGCACATGATGATGTCTACTGGGCTCTGCTTCCTGCCTAGCTTCTGTCAGGCCTCTCAACTCCTGGCATCACCTGGGGCTTCTGCACTTCCAGATACCCACATTTAAGCTTTCTCCTAAATGTTTGCCTATATTGGTTCTCTAAAGAATACCAGTAAACTAATCAAGACCCACCTTGAATGGGTAGAGTCATAACTCCATCTAATCAAATGGTCAAAATCACAATTTGGTGTGACACATCTCCATGGAAGGAATCTAATCAAAAGGTCCCACTCTACAATATTAAATCAGAATTAGAAAAACAAGGCTTTCCTGGGGTACATAACAGTTTCAAACCAACACAGAAGACTTACCAGCTGCATATGAATTCATGATCCAAGAAGAAGGCTCGAGAAAGGACGCAGCTGACTTTAAAAGTCATGAGAGTTTTTGGTCAACTGCTGGTTAAGGCAAAAATAAAATACTCCTATTTCCAGAAAAAAAAATGCACTTGATGGCCCCTTCTGATATGACATAATTCTTAGAAGCTCATATTCTTTATGAGTATTTATTCTTAGGAATAGTTTATTTACAAAAAAAAATTAATTTCACAAAGGATGTTTTTTTTTCACAAAGAGAGTAGAATAACTATGTCATCTGATGGGTAGCTTTTACTTAAAAAGCAGTTAAAATAAGATACATTCACATGCCAAACAATTTATCCAAGGTATACAATCAACAGCTTTTAGTATAATCACAGAATTGTGCGTTTATCACCACAGTCAATTTTGGAACATTTCATTACC
Organism: Myrmecophaga tridactyla; assembly: GCA_004026745.1. Taxonomy (NCBI): domain Eukaryota; kingdom Metazoa; phylum Chordata; class Mammalia; order Pilosa; family Myrmecophagidae; genus Myrmecophaga; species Myrmecophaga tridactyla. Next base: position 61,841 of record PVIY010005814.1, read on the forward strand.
CCAAAAAGATAAACCCTAGAACCCTTAGCAGCCACCTATAATACCTCTACCCTTCCCAGCCCTAGATAACTGCTAATCTAATTCTGTCTTTATAGATTTATTTATATTTAAAGAATACTAAAATATTACTGTTAACTATGGTCATAGTTTACATTAGATGGATTTTTTCCATGTATCACTATATTATTAACACCTTGTAGCAGTGACATTTACTTGTCATAGTTCATGAAAGAACATTCTAATATTTGTACTATTCACCACAGACATCATCCACCACAGAATTCACTGTTGTACAGTCCTATGTTTTGTCTTCTAGCTTTCCATATAGTAACATGCATGACTTAAAATTACCCCTTTCATCCACATTCACACACATAATTCAATGCTGTTAATTATACTCACAGTAATGTGCTACCATCACCTCTATCCATTTCCAAACATTTACAAGGCACCTAAATAGAAATTCTGTACAAATTAAGCATCAGCTGCCCATTCCCCATCCCATTCTATATCCTGGTAACCTATATACAAGATTTTAACTCTACGAGCTTGCTTATTATAATTAGATCATAATAGGGAGATCATACAATATTTGTTCTTTTTTGTCTGGCTTTTTACACTTAACATTATGTCCTCACATTTCATCCTTGCTGTCACATGCATCAGGACTTCATTCCTTCTTACTGGTGCATAATATTTCATCATATGTCTGTACCACATTTTTTTTATTCATTCACCAGTTGATGAACATTTGGGTTGCTTTAATCTTTTGGCAAATGAGAATACTGCTCTATGAATATTGCGTGAAAATGGCTGTTTGCATCCTTGCTTTCAGTTCTTCTGGGTATATACCTAGTAGGATTGTGGGATCATATGGCAACTCTATATTTAGCTTCCTGGGGAACTGCCAAACTGTCTTCCACAGTAGCCGCACCATTTTACATTCCTACCTGCAGTTAATGAGTGTTTCTTTTTCCCCACACCTTCTTCAACATTTGTAGTTTTCTCTTTTGTTCTTTTTTTTTATAGTGGCCATTATAGTAATTGTGAAATGATATTTCATTGTGTTTTTGATTTGCATTTCCCTACTAGCTAGTGATGTCAAGCATTTTTTCATGTGATTTTTTGCCATTTGTGTTTTCTCTTTAAAAAAATGTCTATTCAAGCATTTTGCCCATTTTTAAATTGAGTTGTTTGTCTTTTTATTGTTGAGTTATAGGATTTCATTGTATATTCTAGATATTGACCCTTATCAGTTATTGGTTTCCAAATATTCCCCCTTTGAGTAACTTGTCTTTTCACTTTTGTGATAGCATCCTTTGCTGCACAATGGTTTTTTGTTTTAATTCTGATAAGATCACATTTATCTATTTCTTTCTCTTTTGTAGCTAGTGCTTTGGGTGTAAATTCTAAGAAATCATTGCCTACCACAAGGTCTTGAAGATGCTCCTTACATTGTCTTCTAGGAGTTTTATGGTCCTGGTTCTTATAGTTAGATCTTTGATCTACTTTGAGTTAATTCCTGTTTAAGGTGTGTAGGGGTCTTCTTTGCTTCTTCCAACTCTCAAGCCAGAATCAATGAATTGACAGCCAATAAAGTTGATTTGATGGATTTCAGAGAGAGGGTAGACTTAGGGACTTGTGAAGCAGAGAGATTCTTATAAAATCCACATCTGAGGAAAAATTTAATTTATACTAGATGAAAGAAGTACAACCCAAATATGAAGAAAAGGAACAATGAAAGTTTTGGAATCTAGAATTCCTGACCTCATGGGTTTCTTAGTCTTGAGCTTAGATGACATTATTCAAATGATAGAACTCTGGAAAAAATTAGCAAGTGATGACCTAAATAAGCACAAGGGGAAAATACACATTTAGGCAAGGGTTAGAAGCCATCTGCACAGAGGGCAGGAGTCATGAAAATTCAGGATGATAAGTTCTGATTGCGTGCATATTCAGGATACTAAAAAAGATAAGGAAATTCTTAGGGTAAAAATGGAATGCAATCTAAGCACCAAAATATATAAGCCACACAGATACAATTTCCCTGAAATTTTTAAAAAGTCCTCTTAATGCTTTCTGAGTGATCAAGTCAGAATCCTAACCACCTCAAAGGGTCATCATTTGTACTTTAAAGTTGAGTTGCCTAGTAGACCTCTTCTCTTCTATAGCTACTCTTTTAATATGATAAGATTAATAGTCTATTCTCTGGTCTTTCCTTTTGGTTTCTTTCAAACTGATAAATTACAAAGCCTGCAGTTTAACCAATGCCTAGGTATATTACTACATGCTCAATAAACAGCTATCTTTTGATACCTATCATTTGATATGTAGATTATGGCAAAAATTGCATGATGGAGCAAAATTATTCTTGCTAAGAGATTTTAAAAAGGTTTCTTCATTGTGAGTGGGTATAAAATGTTAAGCAATATCACCTGAGTTGAAAAAGAGTGCAAAGTTTATCCCAATGAGAGGAGCATTAAAAAATCTAAGAAGCCAGTCCTGCTCTATTTGATTCTATCATTATAAAAAATGATAAAAAGTGCTATGTATATTCTTAGAAAGGAAAGGTTTTCTGTCATATTGGATTAAAATCATCCTTACTCAGGATGCTGTCTTAAAAGTAAATAATTAAAAGCATCCCGAAAAAGAAAAGTCCAGGGCCAGATGGCTTCAAAGACTGAATTCTAAGAAACATTTAAAGAAGATTTAATGCAATCCTCCTCAAACTCTTCCAAAACATAAAAGAGGAGGAAATATTCCCTAACTCATTAGAAGAGATCAGCATTACTCTGATATCAAAGCCAGACAAAAATGGCATAAATAAATAATAAATAAATAAATACCAACATCCTTTATAAATATAGAAGCAAAAATCCTCAACAAATACATATAAACTGAATCCAACAGTATATCCTAAGAATTATATATCATATCTAAGTGGGATTTATTCCAGTAATGCAAGAATGGTTCAACATAAGAAAATCATTCGATGCAATATATCACATTAATTGAACCACATTATCATTTCAATTGATACAGAAAAATCATTTAACAAAATCCAACATGCTTTCATGACAGATATACTAAGAAAACTAGAAATATAAGGGAACTTCTTCAATATGATAAACAGCACTTATGAAAACTTACACCAAATATCACACTCAATGGTAAACTTTCTGGGACAAGACAAAGATGACTATTGGCACCACTGTTATTCAACATTGTTGTAGAAATTATTTCTCTTGCCTGATTGCCAGTACAATCAGGCAAGATAAATAAATGAAAATCACCAGAATTGGAAAAGGAAGAAGTCAAATTATCCATATGTGCTGGTTTGAAAGGATGTGTGTCCCCTAGAAAAGCCATGTTTTAATCCTAATCCTATTTTGTAAAGGCAGCCATTTCTTCTAATCCCTATTCAGCATTGTATGTTTGAAAATGTAATTAAATCATCTACCTGGAAATGTGATGTGATTGAGAGTGGTTGTTAAACTGGTTTAGGTGATGACATGTCTCCACCCATTCAGGTGGGTCTTGATTAGTTTCTGAAGTCCTATAAAAGAGGAAACTTTTGGAGAATAGGAGATTCAGAGAGAGCAGAGAATACTGCAGTACCACGAAGCAGAGAGTTCACAAGCCAGCAAACTTTGGAGATGAAGAAGGAAAACACTTCCCGGGGAGCTTCATAAAACAGGAAGTCAGGAGAGAAAGCTAGCAGATGATACCATGTTCACCTTGTGCCCTTCCTGCCAAGAGAGAAACCCTGAACTTCACGGCCTTCTTGAACCAAGGTATCTTTCCCTGGATGGATGCCTTTGTTTCTATAGACTTGTTTTAATTGGGACATTTTCTCGGCCTTAGAACTGTAAACCAGAAACTTATTAAAGTCCCCTTTTTTAAAAGCCATTCTGTTTCTGGTATATTGCATTCTGGCAGCTAGCAAACTAGAACACCATATTTTCATATGACATGATTTTGTAGAGAAAATACCAAAGAATTCACAAGAAAGTTAATATAACCAATAAATGAAATCAGCAAAATTGCAGGTACAAGATAAATATGCAAAAGTCAGTTGGATTTCCATACACCACTAATGAGCAATCTGATAGGTAAATTTTTAATAAAAATCCACTTACAGTAGCATCTAGAAGAATAAAATATCTAAGGATATATTTGATCAAAGAGATGAAAGAATTGTACTTGAAAATTTCAAACTACTGTTGAAAGAAATTAAAGAAGATCTAAATAAATAGAAAGAAATCCTGTGTTCATGGATTGGAAGACTGAATACTGCTAAAATGTTATTACTGCCTAAAATGGTCTACATATTCAATGCAATCCCTATCGAAACATTAGCAGCATTTTCATTTGATTCTTTGCAGAAATAGAGAAGCTATTCTCAAATTTACATGGAATTGCAAGGGACAGTGAACAGCTAAAACAATCTTACAAAAGAAAAACAAACATGGAAGACTCACACATACAGAGTTCAAGACTTAACTACAAAGCTACAGTTATTAAAACAGTGTGTTATGGACATAAAGGCAGACATATAAATCCACATATACATGGCCAATTGATTTTTGACAAGGGTGCCAGTCCATTCAATGGGTTAAGAATAGTTTATTCAACAAATGGTGCTGGGACAACTGGATATCCATGTGCAAAAGGATGAATGTGGAATCCTACCTCTCACCATATACAAAAAACAAAACAAAACAAAATTAAGTAATTATAAAAGCAATTACTATAGACCTCTTACACAAAAATATAGGGACATATCTTCAGGATCTTGTAGTAGGCAATGGATTTTTAGATTTTACAAGCAAAAAAGCACAAATAACCAAAGAAAAATTAGCCAAAATGGACTTCATAAAAATGAAAAGTTTTGTCTATTAAAGGATATTATCAAGAAAGTAAGAAGACAGCCTACAAAATGGGAGAAATTACTTGGAAACCATCCATCTGATAAGGGTTTAATATCCAAAATATTCAAAGAACTCCAATAGCTCACTAACAAAAAGACAAATAACCCAATTTAAAAAAAATGGGCCAAGGATTTGAACAAGCATTTCTCCAAGGAAGATATTCAAATGGCCAATAAGTATATGAAAATAGGCCCAACATCACTAGCTATTAAAAAAATGAAAATTAAAGCTACAATAAGATAACATTTCACACCTACCAGGATGGCTACGGTTAAGAAAGCTGACAATAACAAGTGTCGGTGGGGATATGGAGAAATAGGAACTCTTGTACATTGTTGGTGGCAATGTAAAATGGTGCAGCCACTGTGGAAAACAGTTTGGAGGCTCCTCTGACAGTTAAACATAGAATTACCATATAATCAGGCAACTCCACTCCTAGGTATATTCCCAAAAGAACTGAAAGCAGGGACATGAACAATCATTTGTATAGTAGTGTTCAGTGGAGCATTACTCACAACATGCAGAGAGTGGATACAACTCAAGTGTCCATTAACAGATGAATGGATGGACACAGTTTGATTCATCTACACAATAGAATATTACTCAGCCGTAAAAAGAAGTGAAATGCTGGTACATGCTACAACATGGATGAACCCTGAAAACATCATCTTGAGTGAAATAAGTCAGATACAAGAGGAAAATATTGCGTGAAAAACTTAGAATAAGTAAATTAATAGAGACAGAAGGCAGAATAGTGGTAACCAGGGGTCGGTGGAAGAGCAAATGGGAGTTATTGCTAAATGAGTATTAGTTTTTGTTTGGGATGATGAACATAATCTGGAAAGAGGCAGAGGTGAGAATTACACAGGATTGATGATGTACTTAATATCAAAGAATTGTCTACCCAGCATGGTTAAAATGATTTTTATGTTTTGTGTTTTTACCACAGTTAAAATAAATTAATTATAAAAAAATTAAACCATAAAAAAAGTAAATCAGTAAAAATAATGGCCTAGAAAAAGTTATTTTTTTTAATTTTCAACAAACTATCACTTGCAGGTAAGAACATATATATCTGCTAATATGTATAATATGAATGCAGTTCACCTTAAACAGAGTTTATGTCCAGCTCTGGATAAAAGGTATCTCCCCATAGTTCCCTTTTCTGTTTGAACCACTATTACTTTGATGACCTCTTTACTCTTCTGATCAATCCCATCACATTTATGCCCTGTTCTAACCAACTCTCAATTCACATTTCCATATCCAAGCTACCTTCAAGTGTAACACTCTCAGTGTGTGCTCAAATACATAATCCCTAATCTATCTTTTCACCTGTCAATTCACTAAAGTTTAGGTCTTCTTTCTTTTTTGGTAGGAAGGAAACCCCAGGTAATGATAAATACACTCAGGCTAAGCTGCTCAAAGACATGAAAGCTGGTGTTACTCCTCTTAATAGTTTGATCAGGGGATAATCCCTTAACTGAAGGGTAGAATTCTAGCTATCCATAGCAAGCTAGTCACAGAAGTGTGTCAAAGAATATGATCTTGGGCGGCTGCCGTGGCTCAGCAGGCAGAGCTCTGACCTGCTGTGCTGGAGGTCTGGAGTTCGATCCCTGGTGCCTCCTGCCCATATGCAAGTTTAAAAAAAAAAAAAAAAGAATATGATCTTTCTCTAACAGACCTGGAGATGAATCTCAAAGGGATTGAAGATTAACCATAACCAGTTATAAATTTAAGACAATATCAATATTTTTAGAAAGTAGTGGAAGGTGGTGGTGGTTGTTTTACAAATGTGAAGCTCTGTTTTATATTCCTTTTGAAAGTAAACATAATGGTAACTAGCAGGTTTAACCATTTTGGGCCCGCAATTGGGAATTTCTACATATATTATTCTGGCAAACTTACTATCGCATTAGTCAAAATATTTTTGCAGTTTCTTCATACACACAGCAGAGTTACTGCTATTTAGTATCATAACAGGAGTACAAATTCTACTATAATTCCACTTTATCATGGATCTAGCTCTATCATTTTTCACTAATTTGTACATTATTCATTCATTCATTCATTCATCCAATACACACTGAGGTCTCATTATATTCCCCAAACTGTGACAGGTATTGAACATGGAGATTTCTCTACTAGAACTATTTTAAAGACCAAAGTTCTATTAAGGGGTGAACGTGTGCAAGAGGAATAGTCATAAACAATCACTTGGGAGAGGATCTAGCAAATTATAAGGAAAAAAAGTCTGCTTTTAGAGAATAGAATATATTTAAAGATAAAACTAGGATGGAGTAGGGAAATATTATTTTAAAAGGAAAACATCAGTTTCCTAAAATAATACTTGGGATAGAGTTTTATTCCAAAGTCTACTCATAAATCTATGGGAGAACGGATTTTGCCAGTGTTGATTATGGGATTTCTACCTATATAAACATGTTCAAGAGTGGTTCCATTGAAATATTTTGAGTATTTTAGACATTATGGGCTGTCCAGAATACCTGTTCATTCTTCACATCCTATGAGGCACCATGTTCAACACAACACCATGTGAGCTATTAATATCTATTATATAAATTTAAAATGTTTTTTATGTTGATTTTAGGAAAGGGAAGTGAAGAAAGCCTGAGTGAGTACTAGGATAGTCAGGATAAATTGACAACCAGTCAAATGCATAAAGTGAATTCTAGAAAAGGAGAAGAAGATAAAGAGTGATCTCTCAAGTGTAAGTTAAGTCCAAGCTGTAACTGAGTGAAGAAGAACAGTAGGATTTATATGTAATGACAAGTGACAAGTAATCACCATAAAGATTTTCCTGACATAGAGTACTGCTTAATCTCTCCTCTATGTCTAACACCAACTGCTCTGGTTCTTGCAATACTCTGTCCTGAAATGATATGTGGGCAAGCACAAAGCAACACTATTGTCAAGGAGAGCTTTTTTATTGATGTGATATCTTAAAAAAGCCTAAACAACTTTTAGTTAGTCCTGATTAGTATTTGGAAATGGGAAGGTTTATGCTTTCATTGTTATTTTCATTTATGATTCAACAACTGTATTAGATGTAGATTGATTTATGTCTCTGACTCAGAAAAAAAATGGACCTTTTGAAAGAAAATCTATTTCATTACAGAGTTTATAAATGCCTTAAAAAACAACAGTAAGAATTTAACTGCTAGTCTTCTGCTTGCTATCTTTGAAGTCTCTTCCACAATAAAGAAAGAAACAGTAAAAGAGTATTTAATCAAACAATTCTGAACAAATGCTTCTCTTATAGCCAGTCTCAAAACATAGTCGCTGCTTTGCTAATATCACTCTTTCTATCTGACAAGTTATGGTAACTCAAATATATTAGACTGATCATATTTCTTGTTTTTCTTTGATCTCTTTATTCTTTATCATTAAGCAATCACTTCAAGTTATACAAGAGTCAGCTCAAATGTTATTGACTGTGTGAAGCTTTCTCTGACAGACCCTTCCCAAGTAAGAATCAATCTGTCCCTACTCAGAATTTTCGTAATACTTTGTGTATAATATCCTATTTCCATCCCCCACAACCTTCTACCACTCCTCTCCCCCACCCCTACCCCATAGCTATTGGAGAACAGAAATTACGCATTATATACAATTCTAGCCCATAGAACTTAGAAAAAAAGGGTATTATTGAAGGGAGTAAAGGGAGAAGAAAGGGCTAAGAAAAAGCAAATATTAATAATAGCTGCAATGTACTAAGTACTCATCCATGCAAAAATATCATATTAAGTCTTTTATACTCATCTCATCTAATCAAACAAAAGCTATATATATATGCCAAGCACTGTACCTATACCATTGCTTTTAGTTCTCATAGAAAACCCTTAAGCAGCAATTACTGATATTACCATTTTAAGGTCAATGAAAGGAAGAGTCAGAGAGGTTAAACAACCTTCCCAAGGTCACCCAGACAGAAGTAAGAGAAAACTACATGAAGCTGAGTTTGACTGATTCCAAAGCCTGTGTTCTCAACAGCCAGGCCATGCTATTAATTTGCAGAGATCTGAAGAATTTGGCTGATGTGATCTGACTGTTAACAAAATCCACTCTTAGGATAGATGATGGTGTTCGCAGGTAGGATAGACTACTTAGCCTGGAGACTGGAGAGATGAACTGCAGTGATGAGAAAAATCAGAAAAGTTGCTGCATAGGCAGTGACAAGATGGAGAGGTTGTTACATGTGTGATAATAGATAACAACGCTGGGCTTATGGCATAACATTCAAAATCCATTCAGGTTCAAAGCTTACTTCCAAACAAGATGTAATTCCACTTTTTCTATCCACCACTCAGAAAGGTGACTGACTCTAGATTTGGACCCTCTCACATGTGGACCTGAAGTTATGAAGCAATATCAGAATCTCCAAAGGCCAATATTTAAGGGTCCTTCAGGTCACATCAAACCAAAGGAAAAGCTGAAAATCCCAGGGACACCTACTAGATGCCTTTTCTATGAATCCTCTTATTACCTTGACAGACAAAAAAAGTCACCCTCCATTAGAAGCACCTGTTTAAAGACCACTGGATGTTGAGTATGTTGATCCATATTCTGTCAAGTCTGTAGACACTTCCAAGGAGACAGCATCAGAAATAAAGCTGCCAATCACAGAGGAGCCTCCAAGGGTGGAAGAAGTCGGCTAAATGCTCCTGCAAGAGAGTCTATTCAGATGTCTGTTAATGTGAAATGCTCCCATGTAAGAGTTTCTAATCATGCCAACTCCTGTCTTGCTTCAAATCATGGTTGACATTTTCCTGTGAAGGCTATTGTGTCATAGAACAGCAACAACAAAACAACAAATGAAACTACAGCAACAACTAACCATGTTTAAGCACTCAGATAAGCAGATAAAAATAAAGATGTGGATATATTACATAGTCCATATATGGTTTAAACTCATCTTAACCCTCACATATCACTTATGCCCAGATTGTCCCATTGACAGACATAATCCAGGAAATCTGGATCTAGGAGTCCACAGGTTCCAGATTAATGGATATATACACATATACTCATGTAATAAAACCTAGTTTGAGATTGGAGCAAACATTTTAGCATTTTCCTAAACTTGAACCAGGGCTGAAATCAGTTCAATTTAGAGAATAGTATACTACATATAGAATTGAGACCATGAAAGCCAAGGTCATCTTTTAACGAAAAGCAAATTTTAAGGGAAATTCTTGTTGTTAGAGAGATATTAAGTTAAAATCATCATTTTATGTTGGAAGGGTACTTGGAAGGATTTAAAAACTAAGAAAAAAATTCTAATATATGCATGGGTGTGAACAGGAAATAAGTTGCTGCAGTTATTTGACAGGTATGAAGAGCATCTTGGCAGCTAAATGAAATAATATATTGGCCTCTCACCCACTCACCAATTAGTATCTATTCTTCTACCTAATATACCCCAGTTCCAAAGAACCATGTAAAAATACTGTTTAGTTTACACTGAGGAGGAAAATATGTTCCTTGGATACAAACCTAAAGGATCCAGTGCTGTAGGATATAGCCTAGGAAGAAATGAGGCAATACTTGCTTGTTGCAATGACAAGTCCTCTTTGCAATCCCAATAAAAATTCATTTATGCCAATGGAATGCTTTAATTTCCCCATCTATATGCAATAAAGCATGCTGGCTATTCTTACTCTAAGCTTCCAAATATCAACTCTATTATTTCCTAATGTCAAGTCTAGAAAGTACTGAAAAACTACTTGCCACCTATTGCTTATTCTAAGATCAGCCTCGTTTAGACGTTTTCTATAATTACTTGCTCTTTGTCCTCAAAGGCACTTAAATCTCAATACTCTTGAGGGGAAAGTATAATAAAATAATGCTAAGGGGAGGTTAGAATATTAGCTTATATCCACAGTATTATGTTCTCCCACTTCACCAAAACTCTAAATGTCTGTAGACAAGCCCTTAGATACAAGAAAGCAATGCTAGAATTATATTGACAGGCCATTGAACAGCACACAAGAGTTATCCAGTTGGCCCTCATACTGAGGTCTTAATTGGGCATAATTTTTTTTACTTTATTTCTGTGCGTATATATGTATAAGATATATGTGCATGTATGATAATTCATGAATATATACATATCTATACAAATGATATATATATGCATATCTCTATACAATTTTTGTTGTATGTTGTATGGTGGGGGTCGCATTTCATTATTTTTCTATATGACTATCCCATTATTACAGCGCCATCTGTTGAATTTTTGTTTTTTGGTGGGGGAAGTACATGGGCCGGGAATTGAACCCTGGTCTCCCATGTGGTAGGTGAGAATTCTACCACTATACTACCCTTTCACTCCCTCTATACAATTTTGAAACTTATGACACTGAATCTGGCTGGGGGATATCTAGAAATTGCTAGAGAGGGAGGCATGATTTCAATGATTACAATCCCTGGTTTTAAAGAATGATTTCCATAAGAGACAAACATTATTAAGTTTGATACTGTAGCATTATACAATGCTATTTTTAGGTACTATGTATTATTTGGAGGAAAAGAGATCTTTCAGTTAATGAATTCATGACAGCAACCCGCCTTCCTAAATGTATAATAATTAAAGAAGAGTAGGACATCAAATGAGTTCAAGGGCTATGGGATTGGGTTGGTAGCTTGTCATTTTCAGTTGTTTCAACCTAAACCATATTCAAATCCCCAAATGCTGCTTAGCTTTTCCACACTCTAGTTTTTAATTTGTAAATTGGGATTTAAAGTGTTTAACCTCTTGAAGCATATTTAACAATTTCCAGTGACATTAGATCACAGTAATTAGTATTTGTAAAGAGATTTGGGATTCTGGATGAAAGCAGTTATAAAAGTGCAGAATACTAGCATTTCTGTATGTCAAGAGACAACTTTAAACAAAACAGAAATAGAATAAGGCAATAACCTAAGAGGAATCAAAGAATCATAGGTACATTAAGCCTTCACACTACGCAAAACAGTAATTTTTCTCTGCTTTTAAATCATAGTCTTCTTTAGCAAATATAAATAAAAAAAGTCAAATATATTAAGCCAAGATTTTTGTAGAGGGAAACATGTGGGCTTTTGCTTTTTCTTCCCTGAAAGATGGGATTAGGCTGAGCAGCAGTGGCTGTCGGAAGCTCAAACTCCCTGCTTCCCAGAATGGGTACTTGTAATTAAAAGCTTAGCTCACCTTATCCTTCCAGTTTCCCAGGCGAAAAAGTCAAAGCCTACATTAAATTGTGTATGTATGTGTATGTGTGTGTGTGTATGTGTGTGTGTAGTCTAAAACCAAAGCTCCAAAGACAGTCAAGACTTGGGAGGCGAGAGGGCAATGTACAGACAAATATTTGACACTGAATCAAAAATAAAGAACTACAGAAACGTGGTGCTTATTTCCCTTTTGGTTTGTTACCAAATAAAGTAGGACATACTTGCTATTTGGCATTTATACTTAGATAAGCAGCAAAAACAAATCAATCCAAGTATGTTGCACTTGCCTGAAGATTTTCCATAAGCATATTCCACTTTTTGAGTTGGTGTATTGAATCAGAGTTCTATCAGAAATGGAATTAAAATATGGTGGAGTCACTCTGTTGAGAGAAGGTCAGCATCAGATATGCCCAGTAGATGCTGTCTGGGAGTGCGGCTGGATGTATTAGTGGAAGGATGGTCATTCTGGGCTTGAGACTTTGACAAAGTACAGGGGAAGCAACAGGCAGATCCCAAGAAGCATAGGCCAAGGACCAAAATGTCTTTAAGCAGAGAAAGGACACCAACAAATAAAGGTTCCAATAGCAGCTAACAAACAGGGGCTAAGAGATGGGGACATGGTGGTAATGATCATAGGGGAACTGGGAATCACATGGAAAACATCCAGTTTCTGAGGGGACTGGCTTCAGAGCCAGTTGTGCTCACTGGGAAATCAGGACTCTTTTGGCTGGGTACAGAGACCATGTCGTAATCAATAGCAGATGAGACTCAGGGATGAGCTCTGCCTTGGGGCCATCAACACAAAACCAGAGGATTATAGAACAGGAAAAGAGTAAAGGATTATTTAGACAAACACTGACTGGCACACACTGGGTTCTTAATAAGCTTCTGCTTGATAAGAATGAATGGATCCTCCTTGGACAAAATAGAGCAACTAAGCCCCAGTTAAGAGAAGTGATCTACCAAAGTTAAAATGTTAGAGAGTGTATAAGCAGGGTTAGAATTCAGCTCTCCCCCAAGGCTACAACACTTAACACTACACCCTACTACCTGGAAAGAAATACGGAGAGTTCCTGGGGCATGGGTTAAGAAAAGTACTGGTGCTGGGGACAATGGAAGTCAGCAAGTCCACGAAGGCTTTTATGAACTGACACTAAAAGTGTACAAAAGAAAAACAATCTCTCATTCTGTCTAGGTGATCATGAAAAATAAAATGCTTTGGTCACTGCTATTTGTATGGCAGTGGGAATTTCTATAGTGTAGTTTTTATAATGATGCTATATAAGGGCCTAAACTACTGAAAAATCATAGAGTTTGAAAAGCATTAATAACGGGGTCACTGAGGTGGAATGTGCCCGTGGAGACTAGAGCTACACAGCACTAATTCTGTCTCAGAATAAGTGAACAGCCCAAATTGGCCTCCCGAGTTGGACATTTTAATTTCCTTTTTTTGCCTCTCAAAGTTCATGTGATCCTGAGAGGTCTGGCCTGATTGACCTCTGCTAAAATTGCTCAAGTAAGTAACCCATTTCCTCTCTCAGGATTTCAAACCTGCTTCTGCTCAGCCTTCTGTTCAGATCACAACTAACATTACTAAGATGTTTGCTGATAAGACTGAAGTATTAAGCCTCTTCCATTTGCTTGCTTTTTTGATTCCCTCCCTCCCTTCCTTCCTTCTTTCTTTCTCTCTTTCCTTCTTTTCAAATAAGTTGTGCTTACCATGCCACAGTCTTTTAATTGGCAAGAAAATTAGTTATTAATCAACGACATTCAGGTATAGAGAGATGAGTGAATAAAAACAAATGAGGAGGGCAGTGTGACAGTGGCTCAGTGGCAGAGCTCTCGCCTGTCACGCCAGAGACCCGAGTTCTATTCCCAATGCCTCCCCATGCAAAAATAAATAAATAATAATTAAATAATAATAATAAAACAAATGAGGAGCCATATAGAGCTCTTATTGTTCCTCATATCACCCCATAAAAGTAACCCCCAACTTAAGCTTTGCCATGGAATTACGGAGCACAAAAAATGGAACCTGTATGCTAAGGTTTTTTTTTTAGGGGATGGGGTGAGAAAAGATGAAGAAACTTTTTTGGACTTAAACACAGAAAACTTGCAAAAAGCTGTTCTGCTAAATTACCAAATGAGACAAAGGAAGATCCTCCTTCCCTGCAACGCAGCCTGGACTGCAAAGTATCTTGGTAAAATGCCCTAAACTGAAAGACTTACCCTTGTGAAAAAAATTTATAAGGCTTTACAGAGGCCATCTCTTTCTTTTATTTCAACCCTTATCATAAGTTCTACATCAAATTCCAGTTTTCTATCTCATCTTAGAAGTTGTGCCTTCAGAAAATCTTCTCTAATATTCTGTTCTCCCTCATTCTCTCTCATCCTTGCTAAGAACTAGGAGATCTTGTCTCTGAGTAGTTCGCTGGGCTCTCTCTGGTATACTTCCTGCTGCACAAGGACACCCTCTCCCTCTACTTCCAGGGAACATGAGACCACAGGTTTATTGATTTATAGTTGCTTAGCCAGTGTCTCCTAGCAACTGTTTTAAGATACAGAAAGAAAAAAATTTTGTCATAGACTCCCTTAGAACACAAAATACATAAAATAATGTAGAACTTTAAATATTTTCTTTCCACAAACAAAGAGGAAACAACATCAAATGTCAGATAGGGATTGAGGGAAACAGAAAACAAGAGTGGGGATAGAAGAGCCTCACTGTGTAAGAACTATATGGGTTTATTTCTTTTGTGTATGTGTACACTGTGATGGTGGCATTATATAGAAACATGGCTATCCTTCTGATGTCTCTGTAGCATGAATCAGGGGACTGACTGGTAGGTGAGGTCAGAAAAAAAACTGTCAACTGTTACAGGGGGACTGAATTCAGTCAATAACAATGTTGGCCTGTCTTGATCTACACTTGAGAGACTTTAAGTGTATAGGGATTTAGTTTTGGATGTTGGCTACTAAGACAGAGAAAAACTCAAGAAACAAACTTCTTTGAAGAAATGGGAGTAACCCAAAAGATAATATATAGCTTTCAAATCATATTTCTACAGCAGAGATTATAAGATTAATATTTATGGAACATATATAGACTCTAAGAAGTTCATGAATTTCATTAATTAACATGCAAAAAACTTTTTGAGTGAGTTTTCATGTGTAGTTTAACCAGTAAGAGAATCCATGATTTACGTTAGATTCTCAAATGTCCATAACAACACAACAACAACAAAACATGCAGCCTCTGTTTCTCTCACCTTAAAAAAAAACATTGCTTAAATGTTCAAGGCTTGTCTGAGTTATGCTATAGCTATTAGGCAAACTTTTTTTTTTATCCTGGTTAGGATCAGGGTTTTAAAACAAAAATCAAGTTTAATGGGCATTACCGAAATGGCAGCTTTAATCATAAGAAAATCCAGGGGGAAGAAGGTGACTCTGTGAGGCAGAATGGCACTGCATGGTTCAACACACTAATGAAGTATCTAATCAGTGCCTGCTTTGGAGGTTGCATGTTATTTTCACCAAAACAGGGTAGCTTTTACTACAAAGGGGCTATGAAGTTTCAGTACACATTGCCATCCCATGAACTAAATGCAAACGATATGCAACTCAAAAGCCAATTGGAACCTGCTATTTTCTTTTAGCAGAGACTACAGGCTTTTTTTTTTAATAATAGATCTTCACTAAAAATATATTAAAATAGCATATTCCATTAGAGGTAAACTGGAAGCAGCACTTGTTGACACATAAAGGAAGTGAACACAGTAGCTTACCTCAGTTTCCTCAATTGTAAACACTATAACTGTCCTTCCTATCTTGCAGGATAGTTATAAGATTCAAATGGAGCAATGAATTATGAAAGCATTTGACAAATATCAAAGAGTGTTTGGTTCTTACCTAGTGTATATATATCAGCGACTGGATCCATTAAGCATTCTCCTAGAGGAAAGGAAACATGACTCAAACATTTGAAAGGGCAGTCTAATAAAATGAATCATAATTCTAAATATATATACTCTCAGACATAATTCAACTAAGAATATAATCTGAAACCATAAATCAGAATACAATCAGCTTAACATCAAAATTGTATATTTAAGAAGTTCTATGAATGCTCTTTATAAGAACTGAAAAACGGAAAAGAACCAAAATGCTCATTAATAACTAAGTGGTTAAAGTAAGTATATTAACAAACAATGGAATACTATACAGCCATTAAAAATGATCTTGCAGGTCAGTGTTTATTGACTCTCTGATATATTATTTACCGAACAAAGGAGAAAGTAAAAAATCTTATATCATATGACCCAGTTGTCTTTTATAACAGAACATACATATGCATATGTATGTGTGTATACCAAAATGTTAAGAGTGGATCTCTCTGGATAGGGTTTTTAAGCATGATTTATCCCTTTTTTTTTTCCTTTACACGTCCATATTGATATAGTATATATGTGGATTGCTTTAATGACCAGCAAAGGGGAATGATGCCCTTTTCATTTTGAATAAGAAAGTATACTCTTAGAATTTTTCAACTCCTCAAAAGTACTATGTTCAAAACAGTTCCCATCAACCACTGTTGGTTTCAACTGTGTCAGCAAAATTTAATACAAAGTCTGTGGCTTTATATGCCCTAAGCAGCACTAGTGAAAATCCTTTTTCTAAGAAGCTAGCCATAATTTCTGGAAATCCTACTATTGGGGGAAAAAATCAATTTGATTAAATTGTCATTTACTGAAAAACTTCCTTGGCAGAGATGAAGTTAAAGGACCATCAAAAGAACAGAAGAAGCTTCAGGACACTGAAGAATTTAAAATGAGGTTTTTAAAGGAAATAGGACAAAGAGAGGGATGCCACAGATCCCATAAAGTTAGGGAACTGCTAGTGCAAGAAAAATAAAAATAGTGCCAAGATAAATATCACCTGGCTCTCAGCTTTGCCTGCCATACACCATGTTTCTTGCTGGCATTCAAGCAAGCATCTTCTTCAATCCATGAAATTTCCAAATGCTAATTCAGCATTTTCCTTCTTTTCCCACCTCCCTTTTCTCTGCCTACTGGCTTTTTATGATTCGAGGCAAATTATCTTCACACACTTACACCAAAGGAAAGAAAGACTGCTGGAAAGATTGGGGAGCCTTATATTAGCAAATTTCTCTTATTTAGACAGTATCAATGTAAAGGATGGTGAGTAGAGATGTTACAGGTTTTGAGTTCTGAAAATGTGTCAGGCCTTTTAATGCAAGTTATTTTATTTAGGTTTACAATAACCCTAAAAAGTAGGTTTTTTGTTGTTTTGTTCTATTTTTTTCACATGCTAATATCAATGTACAATGAATTTGAGTAAATTGCTCAAGGTCACCTGGATCATATACGGCATAAACCGTTTCTAATTTGGGGTTATTATTACTTCAAAGCCAAAGAGATTTCGCTTATTGATTTAACACACTCCTTATTGAGTGTATATACATGCCAATCACTACACTAGTGCAGGGAATGTTTTTGCTTTCAAGAAGCTCACAGACTTGTAGCAAATTCAGTAAGGATGGTGTGATAAAATATTTGGAGCAATAATTTAGCCAGGTTCTTAAAAATTTTCTGTCATAATTTGTGAGTAACAGTATCTGTATTGTTAATAGATCTTTATTTTTTGAGCATGGAAACAGAAAAATCAAGGAACTTCTCTAAGATCACAAATATTTTGGGAGACACTGAATTATGTTCTTTCATCTTCAACTCTATTTCTAGGTAATATGCTCACCTATTCCATTTCTGTCCCCTTTGTGTATCATACAAATTAGTAAATGCATGTAAACCCGGATTATTTGAGTGGTTTTACATTATATATGCAAATTCTGTTGTGTCAATTTGTTTTTTAATATGTGTCAGTACATTTGACTTTGATATGTGCTCACCCGAATTTACTACTTGATCTAAGGAAGCTGGTTTGAAATACATGGCACCTTTTAAAAAAACAAAACAACCTTTAATTAGGGAAAATTTCTGAGTTCAAGGGATTGCTTTTCATGTGATTTTTCCAGGATGAGCATGGCAATATGGCTTATGCTTAGTACACTGAATTATAGATAAGTGAAAATATGTATTCATTGCAAATCTGTAACTTGGATTTCACAATGCTCATAATACTACAGAAAAGTCCTAAATATTCAGGCGGAACTTCTTTGAATGATAAAGTAAAATAGAATGGAGATACACTTGTCACATTTAACTACTTTATACATACTTGGTTAATTTCCTTTCTTTTAGTACTCATGGTAGTTCTTTTTAATTTTTTTTTTTGCATTTTATACCTGTTATGCTAGCAATGCTGATGAGAAAATGTGAGATTTTCAAAAGACAGAAGTCATCCATTCCCATCTCTGTATAAATGAACAACTAAACAGGGACGAAGAAAGAGAAAATAAAAGCTGAGTAGAACATACCTTTTTCCTTTTTGCAAGGAAGGCCTAATGTACAGAGATGAAATGCAAAAGAAGGTCGGAAACGGTATAGCACCCTCCCTTCCTGAAGGTGTAGCTGCCTGACACATCTGCCTGTTATGTTGGCCAATGGTACCCAATGTGAAAGCTCTAGACTGAATATTAATGACACTCAAAATCCAAGTCCATTACCTCTTCTTCCCTTTCTAACTTGTGGATTCATTATCATCCAAGGCTAACTGAGAATCCAACAGAAACCTCACAATGTACCCAAGGTAAAAAAATTAAAAAGTAAAATAAGCACAAAGGAAGGTTTAGGCTGATGTGCATAAAGTGTTTGCAAGTAAAATAAACAGAGAAAAAATCACAGCAGGGGTAACTTTGAATGCTCAGTAAATGTTAGTACAACCACTGTTGCACACCTAGATGGAATCTTAGAAACTGCCTCCAGAAATTTCTCCCTAAATGTGCAATGAAAGCAGCTGACTTTTTCTTAATATAGTATAGAGCCTGACATAGGAATCAGCATAGACCTGGAAAGCTTCAGATAGGGCAGAAGAGCTTTGTGCTTGCTATTAGATAAACTTTTTGTTTATTTAATAGCAATTCTAAAATTCAAACTGTGAATGTGATATTTCTAGCAGCTCCACATCAGTCCACAATTAAAATGACTGGTACTCTTTGATATCTTTTTAATTTTTAGTTTTCTAGGGCTATTTGGGAATTGAAATGATTTTTATTATAATAAACTAATTTTAATTTCATGCAAGAATTGTGAAAGGAGAAATGGGCAGTCTGGTGCTCGCAGGCTAGGAAGTAACATCTCACAGGATGGCAGTTAAATCAACATTCTCAAACTCAGGATTTTATCAGGCTTGCCACTTTCCAAGTTCCAACCAACTATTAGGCAGTGCAACCTTTACAAAGGCAGAAGGGAAAGAGGAGGTGCATGCTGCAAAATGATTTATTGGATTTGTAATGCTAGGACAGCACAAAAACTCCATAAATATCCTTCTTAATGTTTTACTTTATATGACAGACTTTAAGTGATGTATTGTCTGTCAATTTCCAAGATGGCTATATAAACACATTTGTTTTTTTTTTTTTACAGCCTAATATATGATGAAGTCTTTGCTGACTAATGAATGGAGCCAGATTGTGTTCTAGTGTGCACAGTCCTGACAATAGAGATATCTATACCTAAAAAATAAGTAAATAAATAAATAAATGTGTCTTGCCATTTTGGAGTGCGTTTCTTCTTAGCATATCAAAAGAAAACAACATAAAAGTGAAAGAAGAAAACAAGCAACAGTCCTATTGACTTGTGTTTCCATTCCTACTCAACCAACACGAATAGCTGTGATTTTCTGCATTAGAATCTTTTTTCTCATCTTTATGAGACCCTATACTGTAGCCAAAGGTTGATAGTGCCTTTTAAATTAGACTTTTAAAATTAGACAGATATTCAATTTTTCTTGCTGAGGCAGCCATCAGAGAGATCCTAAAAGTATAATAACCCTCTATAAAGACTTCTAGTGACCACTGAAATGAGATGCTATAATACAAACAAGTATTTCTTATTTCTTTCTGAAAAATGGCCATAATGTGCTACTCTGCATAACTTCAGCCTGAGCCTTGCTATGTCTTGCAGCAGACCAGTGGGCATCTGGAAATAAGGAAATCAAAGCTAGGAAGAATAATGCTAGGGTAGATGTGATACCCCTAAGAGAACAGGGTCTGAAGTCTGAATCACCAGATCCAGAGGAGCACAGTGAATCCTCCAAGATTACCCCAAATTTCCTAGAGTTTTGATATAAAA
Source organism: Myrmecophaga tridactyla (assembly GCA_004026745.1). Lineage (NCBI taxonomy): Eukaryota > Metazoa > Chordata > Mammalia > Pilosa > Myrmecophagidae > Myrmecophaga > Myrmecophaga tridactyla. The sequence continues at coordinate 82,272 of PVIY010005814.1, forward strand.
GAAGAGAAGCAAGGGAGGTCAAACAAGGAATTGATTTGGTACCTGACATTAGGTGAGGAAACTGAGTGAGTCATGCCGTCAGGAAGTTCCAATGGGGTTTAAGCAGAGCAGTTGCCAGTGGCTGACGATGGAGAGAAAAGGATCTGGGCTTTAGAGGAAGAGATGTGCCGGAGCTAGATGAAGGGCAGAGCCCTAGGCAACTGGGCTCAAATTTGAGGCTTTATGCAATGGGCCCAGGAGAGCAGCAGCTAAGTAGAATTGAGGGGAAATTTAGAAGGAAAGGGTGGTTAGGAGAGAAAGCACAGCTTGGTACTGATGCAATCTTTGGAGAAAAGGGACACCTGGCATAGGACTACAGACTAATTTTCTTATTCCTGCTGATGGAGAATTAGTTTCTAATATACCACTAGGCCTGAATCTTAATGATTCAGGAATTAGGCAAGCTGAGCAATCTGCTGGGAGCTCTTCAGTAGCCACAGCTGGGAGTACAGTGGCAGGAACTGACAAAGAAGTCCATACATAGTGGGATCTTTTTTTTCCTTTTAATTTTGGGAAATTTAAAATAAATGGGAGAATCCATTTAAAGGGATGCATTTGATGGATTAAGAATATATAAATCTTAACTGTTTAGAGGAAGAGAATCTGTGCAAAGAGATTTTTTTTCATCAGATTCAAATATATTAGCCGTATGTGCAAGAATTTTCTGAAATATGTAGCATGTATTCAGTCTGGCCTGACCACACTTTTAAAGAAAATGTGTTTCTAGGGAAGGTTAAAGCACAGGCTCAATTCTATTTTCAATATCAGAAGAAATGCAATATTATGACTGCCTCCTCATTTGTAAAGTGAGAATTTGGGGAGAGCAGGGTATAAGAGCACGAACAAAATGACATTTAAGGTCCTTTCCAACTCTAACATTTTATGATTCTATGCCTCACTTATTCCTGTAGCCTGTTGCCACTATCAGGGGATATACCTCTAAGCAAAAGAAGGCTTTTAGCCACACCAGGACTTTTTGGAGAGTGAAGAAACATCTTTGTCATTCATTTACTTCCTGATTGTGGTTAGTCAATGATGAGAGGCTTGCAATCTTCCTGCCTTCCCACTATCCAAAGCGCCCACCTGTAGGGGAGATGGCACAATTTATAGAAAAGAAGATAAACTGCTCTAATATTGAATCAGATAGATTTTATATTAATCTATACGCATTGAATCAGAATCCGTTCTAGAAAGGCAGAAGTTGGAAAACCTGGGCCAGAGCTACTGAGCATGATTTGGCTACGAGTCTTCATAATCCATCTAGGCTGCTCAAGTTAACATAGCATCATTTTTGCCCATGAAGATGCATTCACTTTCTTAAAAGCCTTTATAGAGAACATATAACTTTTCTAATTGCAAAGCCAGCAAACACTACTTAGGTATGGCTGATTTTTATTTGCTGGATCAATTAAATATTCTCTAAGAAATTTTTGAATGTCCTGTGACTATAATAGATGTTCTCATTTTACATGTTTTCAGTTTAACCGCTTTTGAATGAACAGCAGTGATTACAAGAGAAGGAAAGCAACAGTATCTGTTATCACGGCATCTACCATCCATAGCTTTATTGTTCAATATGGTAGTCTTTAGCCATCTGCGACTACTGAGTACTTGAAATGTGGCTGGGCTATATTGAGATGTAATGTAAGTGTAAAGTACATGTCTGGTTTCAAAGATTCATTACCAAAAATAAAAACTGTGAAAGATTTCAATAATTTTTTATGTTATTACCTCTTGAAATGATAATGTTTTGGATACATTAGGCTAAATAAAATATAGCATTAAAATTAATTTCCTCTTTTTATTGGCTTTCTTAATGTAGCTATTATAACATTTAAATATGTATGCATTTTATATTCAACAGTCTGACTGAGATAGAACATGTATATCAAAAAACAAGAAGACAATATGACAAGGACTAAAGAATGCCATCACAGAAACAATGAAAATTTAGGGAAAGCATAAATCATTAGACAGGGATTTCCCCAATTCCTTACTTCCGAAAACCCTGCATATTAATGGGAATCCACACCTAACTTTCCTCCCTTATTTTGTAAATAAGCCACAAATGTCCAATTTCCTACTGGATAAGCTTCCCTTGGAACAACTAATCTAAGCTTTCTACTTTCCTCCCAGTGTCAGCTTTCATTACTTTTTTAACTCCTTTATTTGGAAACTCTGTGTTTTCTTCACATAAACTGTGCTTTTTTTTTTTTTTTTTTCACCTTTGGGCATTAATACAAGTTTTCCATCTTCATGGAGCTTTCTTATTCTTTCCTTACTCTTCATCCTGATGTGTAGTGAATTTGTATGCCAGCCTTGGCATAGATGTCACTTCTTATTAGAATCCTTGCTTCATTGTTCAAGAGAGAGCCAAGTTCCCTTTTCTTGTGAGCCCACAGAACTTCCTCCATTATAGTGAGGCAGGATAAAATGTACCACTATAAGTCCCTGGTTTCCTACTCAGCTCTGAAAGAGCTAACAGACAACTGCAAATCCCTTGTTTCTTATCTAGCTCAAAAGGAATTAATACAGAGCTGAAAACTTCAGCAGCAAACTTCCTGGGGCAGGAAGCCCCAAAACTTCCCCAAACCACTGAAAACTTCTCAAACCATAAAAGCCTGTAAAATTCCGGGGCCAAAGCAAACTCTTAGTTAATGATAAGGAGTATAGGGTCATACAGCTTCTATATTTTAGAACCACACATATTCTTTGAGACCAATGGAAAAAGGTTTATTTGGTCTGGAACTGAAATTTTCTGTAATGCATAATCTAATTCAACCTATCTGTGTAGCTCCTCTGAACAATTTAAACACAGGAAGCCCAGAAAAAGAAAGAGGTCCTTTAATCTTGTATAGATTATTGTAATGGCTGGATACATCCTAGAGTATATTAAGCAGATAATCAAAAAGTATTGGCAAAGTCCTTTGAGGGATGGGAGAAAGAATATGAAACTATTAAACCTTACCATCAGGGAATCCCGATACTGTACCAAACTTTAGGGACACCCAAACCAATAGGCCATGCCCTCAATCATGAGGCTTACTCTTGTGAAGCTTATGTAGGTAGCAGAGAAGCTTAGACTACCTATAGGCATGCCTAAGAGTTACTTCTGGAGGACCTCTTTTGTTGCTCAGATGTGGCCTCACTCTCTCTCAGCCCAACTCTGTAAGTGAAATCATTACCACCCATTCCACATGAGACATGACATCCAGAGGTGAAAATCTCCCTGGTGATGTGGGAGATGACTCCCAAGGATGAATCCAGACCTGGCACTGTGGGATCAAGAATTCCATCCTGACCAAAAGGGGAAAAAGATGTGTAACTAATAAAGTATCAGTGGCAGAGAGAGTTCAAATAGAGTTGAGAGACTACTCTGGAGGTTGCTCTTACACAAGCTTCAGTTAGAACTTGCTACCTATCATAACCTGAGAACCCCAAACCAGGACCATTCCAGCCAATCCTAAAGAACACCTAGGGCAATATGTAAGATTCCACAAGGGTTTCATGTACTAGAGTAACTTTCTAGAAACCTACAACCTCCAGATGGTTCTCTGGTCCAGCTAAATCCTGCAACTAGAAGGCCCAGCCTCTCCAGATCATCAGATAGTTCCATTTTCCTACCCCATATTAGTGACAGACCCTTCCAATATGAAAAATTTAGAATTGTCATAACCCAAACACCCCTAAAGAGAGAGATGGAAAGATTAAAGGTGATGGTGGAATTATACAGAGAAGATAGGATTTTACAACTGAATATGAATGTTGCATCATTAAATTGCTATCTCTTTGAGTCTCCAGTATTTTAGAGCAGATAGAAGAAAAAACCTAAAATTGTGGAATTGTAACTTAGGCCAAACTCTGAAATATGCTCTACAACTAATCGTGATGCTGGCTTTGAAATTTATAGCTTTTTGTATATATGATATTTTTCACAAAAAAAGAAGGAAAAAAGTCAATTATGATGATAAAATAATATTAAGCCCTCTAGCCTCCTATACTCTGGAGCTAGAAGGAAAAATATGAAAGGCTCATATGGTAGCCCATGACAAACTCTGAGATCTGTCCTGTAACTACTTGTTGAAGAATGCTTTGAAAACTATTGCTTTTTTATTTCTTTGCTGTGTATATATGTTATATTTTACAATAAAAAAAGTTAAAAATCAAAAAAAAGATAAAAATAAAGAAGTATAGGGTCATAAAGATTGTTAACCATTTGTCCAAAAACAAATTTTAGGTATCTACTAACTATCTTCTTCTAGAAAAAAGACACCTAGTACTCAAAAGTTACTATGGAAACTTGCTACCAACATAACTTTCCTAAAAGACAAGCTAGCCACTCCACTCAGTTCGTGTCCCTCCCTCGGGCAAGCCCACATTAACCCCTTTAATGTGTACTCTCTCTTTCTGATAAACTTTTCTTTTTAATAAACTGTACTCGTATTCCTACTGACCCTTTTGTGTCTAAATTTTTGTAGTTTTGAGACAGTAAATCTGAATCAGGGCTCAGCTGGCACCATTGTCAGCATGATACCAGTTAAAACAGCACACTTTATAATTGTTTGTACTTCTCTATCTTCTTTCCTCGGACTTCAAAATTTTTGAAGGGCAGAAGGTCCAATTGCTACATTATTCACTATTGCATTCCAAGACACTAAACTGCACCTGATATGCAGTGGTTCATCAATAAATGTCTGTTGTCGGTGGAAAAGGAAAGGAATGTCAGATGTTCAAAATGAACAGTTTTCTGGCACAAATGACTTTTGAGCTGGGTCTTAAGAGATGATGAAATTTTTTCAGTTGAGGAGATGCTATTTTAGACCACAGAAATAAAAGCATTATATAGAATGTTGATAGAGATCCAGGCAAACACTTTATAGAATAATATGTAAGCAGAACCAGATAGATGTGGGAGGAATAGTAGAATATTCGTGAAGAAAACTATGTTATGAGAGAACTTGAATGTCAGAGTAAATGTATACTTCATTTTAAAGTCAATGAAGGTTCACGGAAGATCATAAAAGATTTTTGAGAAGGAATGACATGATTGGTAATGTTTATGAAAAAAGTAAGTACCAGTATTATGCAGGATGAATAAGAGTGAAGATTTTTATATTTTAATATTATGAAAAGCTAAAATTTCTCACTACACTTTAAATATCTGGGATGATAGAAAGTAGAAGGAAAAAGAAAAATGAAAGAGTAATGAAAAGAAGCAAAAAGGCTTAGTGGCCTAATGGGAGAGGCAAGTAGAAACAATTGAAATCAAGCCAAAATAGGCTTGGAAATAAGCCACAGTTATCTTCAAGCACAAATGATCACTAGGAACCTCAAAATTCAGTAATGTTTAAATGTAGCCACATGCATTTGTTGAAAACAAACGCCAGGCATGCTCATAAGTATCTCCTGCAGTTAATTTATAGAGAGAGCAGGATTTTGTTTCCTCATTTAGGACAAGAGAGATAAGTCTTGAAAGGACAAACTAAGTATCATTTTCATCTAGACATTTGGACAGAAGATTGATGGAGTCTGAGAAAATGGAAAGTATTGGTCTTTCTCCCCCAAAGAGAACAGTGCATCTGCACAGTGCATCTGAACTGGCTCTGACCAGCACATCTTCAAGGACAAGCCATATTCTCTATGTCCTCTTGAAAATCAACCATTATGTAGGATTGTATACAGGAATTACGGGTTTGAGTAAGAAGAATGCATTTTTGCATGAAATATGACAAACTGCCAAAGGTTACTCGAAAACTTAACTTTTCTCAGCAAAAACTGGGCTACCATTTTCCAAAAAAAACATATATTGCGTATGCTTCAGCAGCCTTGCTCCCCTCAAAATGTTGACTCTTAAGAAGCCACCTCTCCATTGTGATGAGATAAAGTTACTTCAGAGTGTTGGCACAGGAATGGAAAGAAGAAGAGAGGAAGTCCTACGCAGTATTGAATTATTTTTGTACTTAACTTCAAATCAGCCATTTCATCACATACACATGAGAGAATAGCAGGAGGGCCTTCTACTGTAAAGTAATCAGGTGAGCGACCAGATGGGGAGAGAATAGGGCAGGTGGTCATGAAGCCTGTGTACTAATGCTTATTCTGGTTCTGCCACACAGGTTTCGTGACCAAGGGTGAACTAAGTATGATTTCTAAGCCTCCATTTTCTCATTTAGAACAATAATCCTCTCATAAGTGTATGCCGTCTAAGCTCCACCTAGATCTAACATATTTGCTTGTGCAAGAGCAGAGATAATCCTAAGTGGAGAAGGAAACACGTCTTTCCTTTAACTTTTAGCATGTATGCTCGAAGGGAGGTGAGATTGATATGACTGGGAAATGCTAACAAGATGGGGTTTAAGGCATATCTACTTATAAAACTGGTGGTTTTTCTGATCTCAAATGACCTATAAGGAAAAAGATACCACTGCAGCTTGGTAACCTTGTTGCCATTCCAGTTTTCAAAATAATTGTCGGTCATTAGTATAAGCATTAGAAATATTTTTGGTAGCTTCTTGGTTAGAGTTTGCCCAATATAGCATCTCATTTGCATTTCAAAGTGAAGCCAAGGCCTGTAACATGAAACTATACTTGTTACCTGATGACTACTCCCATTTTCTCTGTCATATAAAACCTGTTGAATCATATTCCCATTTCACCAGGCCTCATTCTCATTCTTCCCATAGCATTTAGGGAACAAGGAAGGGGGAGGCTGGGTGGACATGGTATTAGGTTCCAGCTCTCATGCTATCTATCTTTCAAAAGGTTCAAACATCAAACAGTAGTGAGTGATGGCAGACAAAAAAGCACCATCGGGTCCCTCTTTCACTAAAGGAGTTTAGACTTCCAACATGATGAATTCTCTTTGATAAAAGAATAAAGAGATTTGTTGTCTCTAGAGGAAGCCGCTGAAGTTCCCATGGTCTTCACACTAGGCAAAGTGCCAGCTACCCATACCTCCCGTCCCCTCCTGTTTTGTCTCTTCCACATGGCTAAAATGAAAGACACAGATGCCCAGTTCTACTTAAATATTTTATTTTAGACTACAGAGATAGACTGCTACCTCTCTCCATTTGAGGGATTGGATGTTTGTGAGAAAAGAAATTACGGAAAGACAGTTTCATCAGAAGCTGCTGAATAAAGAGGCCATGAGAAATGAATGGGACATGTGGTCCTTTAAACTTCATCAGTGCTATAGTCATTCAGCCACAAACCCAAAGAAGCAAACACCAGACCTTTTGGTCTCACCATGCTCTTCCTTTCTCTCTCTTTCCCTAAAATTTTAATTAAATATTTTATCTTTAAGTTCTTTAAGGAGTTTGGGAAATTTTAATCCTAGATGAGCTAGTATTAGCTTTCCTACAGAGAAAATGAGTTTCTATGCCTCTCTGCTCTGGATCCAGCAGGGCTTGCATGTAAACCCAGGGTTTCACAGGAATATTACTTGTGTATGGAAAACTGGACTATACCTGGAACTCTGGTTAGTGACACTTTAAGACTAAATGCATCGTAAAAATGGAATTTAGAATTCGACTAGTTCAGCTTTCTTCCACAACAAGTATACGTATTATTTGGAAAATTTTAACCATTCCATTTTCCAGCTCTTTCTTCATTACCTCTTTGTTCAGAGAAACATACTTCCAGATATCATGCAAATATGCAGATAATTTACACATTGCAAACAGCCAAGGTCTGCACTAAGCTACATTCACACTCTATCCCTTTACTCATTAAGTTCCAAAACATTCACAGCATTTATGAAGTCACAGTTCCTAGATTCTTGTTTACACTAGAAATCCTCAATTCCTGGTCTCTCTCTCTCTCATATATATACATATATATGTAAATTCATAATTGCATCAGTTTATTGGGTGACAAATTAAATTGTGACTATAAATATGTCAGAGTACATGATGGCAGTTCAAAGCTCAAATTCAAATTCTATAGAGTAGCCAAAGTCTCTATGCATGTCAGTCAGAAGCTATCTGTGTGTTCCCTTCCAGTCTCTGTGTACTATCTGTCCATCTTCTTCTGGATAGAATCCATGTTAATGACTACATTCATTAAAGGAGTTCTTACAATGGTTTTTAGTATCCAACTGTTGTTCAGACATAAGCTTCTAAGCAGAGATATTAGCCATTCTTTAGTATCTCTATTTTCATGACAATAATCCATAATTTACAGTCTAACAGATCCATTCCTGCATCCCTCACTTTCTAATGGAGTGGTTGTGCATACATTAGGTGGTATCATCATCACATTTCAATTTATTTATGTGTGAAAATGAGAATAATGACACCTACTTTGAAGAATTATTGTACATATTAAATTAAAACATATTAAAAAGCCCAACATAAAGGTTGGCCCATAGCAAGTGTTAAAATATGCTAGATTACTTTTCAAGCAGAAAAGTCACAAAGAATAAGCCATCATCTGAATAAGGAAGGAACAATTTAGATTATTTGGAACAAGGTCAGGAATGTTTTCTTTCCAAGGAAGGGAACTAATATGCAGTTGTGTATGAACTTTCCCTTGATCTACAACTCCTCATCCAAGGAGTTATAAAGTGTTCCCTAGATAGCCATATAAAAGAGATAGACGGGGAAGAAAGGGAATTGATGCGCCCCTCCCTCCTCCTCTATCCTGTCATTTGGCTTAAATATCATCATTTGCATATTTTTATCTGAACTGAGAAAGGCCACCTTCTCACACCTAATCACCAGGAACCAGCAGCAGCAGTCTTGGAAGTTTTTATCAATATGCCAATTTTAGTTTTAGTTTATAATTTAAAAAATGAGAGTGAAATGACAGAGACGGTATCATTTTAAAGGTTTTTTTTTAACATATTAAAAACTCTTTTTTTTTTGAGACACAGTAGGAGGAGGAAACACATGGAAATGAAGTGGAAAAATAAAATGAGAAATAATCAAAATCCAGTTAAGGAAAAGGTTGCAATAGCAGTAATTCCCCCTCACTTCCTCCTGCATACATAAGAAACTTATCAGTATGGCTAAGGAAAATGAGGTTAGATAAAAAACAAAAAAGTAAAAAAGCAGGGAGGGTTTGCCTAAGTCTATAAAGATGGAACAATATCAATGGCTTCATTGCTTAAAATCATCACTGGGTAAAATATTTGTTAAACTTAATGTATATAACATTAAACTAGAAATTAGAAAATCACATAGAATTTCATCTTACTTTGGGGAGCAAAAATATCCCAGGGTTAATAATTATAAAATACATATAATGTATGTAATATATAATATTATAAATATATATAAATATCCTTTAAAATATAACAGAAAATATTTATTTGAAATACTCTAAATATTTATTTGAATTTTAATAGGA
>PVIY010005815.1:0-35150 GCA_004026745.1 Myrmecophaga tridactyla
GTGTGTGTGTGGTGGGAGCAGGGGGGGTTGTGTGTATGACCTTAGCCTACAATATTAAACCCTTTCGTACAGGTAGAAAATGTCACTCAAACTTCTACTTTTTTCCACTTCATGGGATCCCTTCTTATTATGTTCTGAAGGCAGGAATTTTTTTTTAATATCTTAGCCTCAAACATAAAGCTAACTACATCCTTTCCTAAGCTCATGTATGAAATCTCCCTTCATACAGTAAGAGGGTCTCATGTACTGGTCCCCGGAAATTGCTCATCCTTTCTTGCCTCCTGGAACGTTCCATTGCTCTCACTGTTTGCTTTGCCCAAATGTGCTCCTATCTTCAAATCATTTCTGCAAATCCCTGAAAATCTGGATGACATCCTTTCCCCTTTCATTAAGGCTCCGTCAAAGAGAAAATTACACCAGACAGTGCTAACCTTCTGTGACCGCCACAGCAGGCAATGTTTTCCTACTCTATTTGATGGCACTTTTCAAGTTCCTTATTTATGGGATACATGACCAGGGATTCTATGCAGGTCTTATTGTATGCGGACCAACTTTAGGGGTATTTGCTAATTTGGTCCCATCTATCATGTCCCCACCACACGAGCATATCTCATACTGCACCATTTCCATCACTTTCTTGCCATAATTCTGAATTCCATAGATCCTCTATGTGCTTTCACACCTCCTCAGCAAAACACCAGCCTCAATGAATATAGCTGTTCTCTATAAATCTTGATCTTCTCAGCTTTGTACTTCTAAGAAAAGTAACAAAATAGAGTCCCACACTGTTACTGTAAGATGGTGATCCCCAAATACAACTAGGACGTCAACCCTCCTCTGTTATCCTTTTGGCCACTTCAATTACCAACACACTTCTGTAGCCCACCAGCAGATACCTTTGCTTCCTTCTGCAGAGAGAAATTGAAGGCTTAGGTTGGAAACACCTTCAATATCCAGCCAGTACACACTCAAATCTACCAGCATCTGCTCTCCTTTGCCCCTCCTATGGAAGAGAATGTGTCTCTTCCTTTCAAAGACCAGTCCTCCTTTGGCATTTGGATTTCACTTCTCATGATCTCAAAAATCTGACCTTCTCACTTATGCCTCATATCTTAAGTATCTTTCCAATGCATTTTATTCTCTAGTCTCTATTAAAAGTCACTTGCTTTCACAGCCTGCTTATTTTCACAGAAAAATTTCTCAAATGATTTTGAGAAATAGCTCACCTTCCATATACCTCTCAATCCATCTGGCCCCCGGCTCCACCTCTCCAGTGAAAATAAACTTATTACCATTACAAATGGCTATCCTGTGCATTAAATACAATTGGCTCTTTTCATCCTCACATTTCTTGAACTTTTATCAGCATTTATTTCTACCAACCATATCTTTCCCAGAATCCTCTCTTCTCTCATTTTCTTCCCATTTCCCCAATCACTCTTTCAGTCTTCTTTGCTAGAGTATCATCTTCCATTTCACCTTTTATGAAGAGTTCTTCAAGGCTTGGTGTCTGACCTTGACCCTCTTTTCTACTTTCTCTAAATGTTCTCATACCCATTCCCTGTTGCCAACTCAATATGGAGGTCGGCCAGTGAGTCTCAATTCCCTGAAGCATATGCTGTCCACCCAAACATACAAGCCAAACATGTGGGAGGCACTTTTATTGCTTCCTTTCCTTCAAACCAAATGCCCAACTGATTGCCTAGTCCAGTGGATCTACCCATGCAACAATATTCTTCCTCTTTCAATTCATCCAAGTGACTTATATATCCTTCAAATTAAAGCTCAAATTTTTTAAAAAGTCATACATTTACTGAAAAAATATTTCTTAAACCATGTCAGGCATTATGGTAGGTTCTGGGGATCCAGAGCTTGCCCTCTAGTGGATGACAGGAACTCCAGGCACTTACTAGGAATGTCTGCAAAGAACAAAGAACTCTACTTGTATTGTCTTTGTGTTCATCACAAGAATACACTAAGAAAAGATTAAAAGAGTTGCTACTTGAGGAATATAAGATGGTAATAGCAGGAAAATGTTACCCTTAGATACATTTAAATTGTTAAAATACAATAGTAATTAGCATTAAAAATGCAAATAATTGACATTCATTTCTTCTTACAGAAAAAGGAATCCTCTATGACAGTCCTATAATAAAAATCCTATTATTCAAATTCTAAAGTGGAGGAAATGGATACACAGAGAGTTTATATAACTGACCCTAGGACACAGAAACAGTAAGTGGCAGGGCTAGAATTTGAATGCAGGCCACAAACTCAACAGCATGGGCTATTCTCAACTCTCCTATCCCCCCTACTCCTTCAGGTCATTTGAGGTCACTGAATACTTTCATATTACCTTGTCTGATGCCTGTCTCTGCCATCAGAGGATAAATGCTCTGGGTTAGAGTCTTTGCAGGAGTTTTTCCCAGCTGCACTTTCAGTGTCTAGTACAGGACCTTGCTTAGAGTAGGCACTCAACAAACATCTCCTGAATGAATGCATGGATAGAGTGTCCTCCTGCTCCAAGTCAGTTCCCCAAATCTGTGCTCTTTATTGGACCCATTCCCGTCTCTTCATTAGATTAGCTTCATCAAATTTTCCATCCTGTTCCTCTGTCTGCAACCTCAATGCTTCTCCTAGCTCTTTATCTATAGCCTATAAACAGATACGTACACGATGGTTTCAAGCTACTATATATCCTTCTCTTCTTGCCTGAGCTTTCTAAAATTGTGATCAACCACCACTGTCTCATCATCACTTTCCACTTAGTCTTCATTTGTCTTCAGTCTGGCATCTACCACTAATCCCTCAAGCAAAGTTCAGGGATGACTGCTATATTTCTCAGTTCAACTGACACTTCACAAACTTTATCTTGCTGGTCCTCTCTTTGACAATATTAACTACACTCTTCCTGAAACTTTCAAATCCCTTTTCTTTCCTGGCAGTAGCTTCTCCTCTTCTCCTTGAGATTTGTCTGACTACTATGTTTTTCTGTTCCCTAAATCCACTGCTTTACTCTTGCCATACGGTGTCTTTGGGTGATGTTCTTCACTTTCAGCCTTAATTGCCCCCCAAAATTAATGACTCATGCATAGATATCCTTAGTTCTGCTAAACATCTGAGCATGAGTATAGCATGGGTATCTCAAATTCAGTAATACAAAATCTAGTTCCTTATCTTTCCCATCCCAATGACTCTTAAACTTGGACAGCATCTAGTGCCACCTCTCACACAGCCATCTCCTGCCTCCCCTTTCCCAGTCAACAGGTTATGCTTGTTTTACCATGCAAACACTTCTGGAATCTGTCCCTTCCACTTCTTTTGCTTCCTTAGTTCAGGACATTGTCATCAGCTTCTTGGAGTCTTTCCACAGCCTCTAGGAATCAACTCCTTTGATCAGCATTGCTGCTAAAGCGGTGCCCAAATCTGTCCACAAGCCACGGTGATTTAACACGCTCCAATGAACCTCCCCCACAACAAAGTAGAGCCCAGTGTCTGTATACAGAGGCACAGTCTGCATCCCTTGCACTTACCTACCTCACCAGCTTCATCCCCTTGCACAACTACACAATTATTCCTGACCATACTGAGCTGCCTGTGGCTCACCAACTGCACCCCTGCCTGCCTATAAAGTTCTTCCACATTTTTAATCCCAGCCAGTGCTTCAAAAAAACACCAGACTGCAAAACACCCGTTTCTCCTGGAAGCGTCTCAGACTCCCCAGCCTGGGCTCACTGCTTGTAACCACCCCTCCTCAACAACTGCCTTATCAGCTCATTATACTGAAATAGTTGCTTTATAGCTGTGTCTCAAAATCCAGACCATGAGCTGCTAGAGATCAGGGGGCTGGTATTATTTGCCATAGGCAGCTCCACTCCTGGCATAGTACATACAGCCAATATATGAAAGCATATCAGGAGAATTCCAACTGAATGAGTGAACAGATGAACAAATTTAAAATGTGATCCTCTTTCAATGGTGAAAAGGCTGTGGGGCACCTCCTGACTAAGCGTAGATACCGGCAAGGTGGAGGAGGCTCGCCCAACCCTGGGAAGCTGATGAAAATGCTTGCCAACATCTGAAGGAACAACCTGAGCATAACCACCTACTGATAAACTACCAGCACCTCTTGCTGTTATCCTTTCTTTCAGCTGTGTTATTGCATGAGATAAAGAGATGCCAAATTCATTGATTGTAAGAATGCCTAAGAGATATGGATTCAAGCCAGTCAGCTGCTTTTGGAATTTGCACTTAAGGCAAAGATGATATGCCAGGGAAGTGGTGCCTTAGATGTAGGCACTGGGGAATTTTAAAGGCATTTCCCTGCATAGGGAGAAAGTCTATATTTTGAACACTGAGGAAAATATGAGTTCCCCTCCTGCTTCTGCAGAAACCATCTATAGCGTTAATTTATCCATTGAATTGACATTTATTACTTGCCTTTAGGCAGAGTAAAGGGGAGGGGAAAGAAAAAGCTGCCTTTGGGGTGACCTTGACTTGGGAGAGGAATGGAAATGAAGCCAGAGCTAGGAGTTTAACTGCTCTCATCTGAGACAACAGGAAATTCTCTGTGATGAGAAAGAGGCAAATAACTCTGAACTCTAAGAAAATCTTAGGGAAGCTACTCTGGCTCTGGCTAAAGTGTATGTGGGGGGGGCTTAGAGTAAAGGCGGAAACACTCAGGTGGCATAGGAGGGGACAGAAGGAAGAGGAATCTGCGAAAGAGTCACAATTCATTCAGCAGGCATTTATCAAACACCTACTGTGTGGTTATTATAGAAACTGGGGATACAGAGGGAAGTAAGACAGTGCAGAACCCTGGCACTCACAGTATAATGGGGGGTGGGCGTGGCAGACAATGAGCAAATACATTAATGGCAGGTAAGATCTAAAGTATGCAGGTAATTAAACAGAGTGATCTTATGACGGCCTGTGGTAGCCAGAGACAAAAACTTTTGATTTGATGATCTAGGGGCATTATTCAATGAAAGGATCAAATTGATCAGGAAAGGTATGTTCTGATAGAAGGAACAGCCAATGTAAAGGCTATATGGTTGGGTCGAGGTGAAGGTATTGGAGGATCTGAGAAAAAGCCAGGAGAAAAGAAGAAAGAAGCAGGTCTGGGTCACAGTTGGGCTATACCCAGCCAGCTTGTGGACTTGACATTTTATTCCCAGTGGATTGGAAGTTATGAGAGTGTTTTAAGAAAGGGAAAGGTGTATATGAGCTTGTGCTTACAAAAGACCACTTATGCTTCAGTTGAGAATGGATCTCAGGGGATAAATGATAAATTATGGAACTCAACTGGAGAAAGTTCCATGAGAAATTATGGTGGCCTGAACAAGGTTATAATTAATGGAAATGAGAAAAGTGGATTGACATCAGTTATAGTTAAAAGATAATGTTTATAGGACTTGATATTGTAATATGGGGTAGAAGGGTGGCAGATAAAGTGGCAAACCAGGGTAACCTCCAAACTTTGGGGGTTGAACTAGTGGAAAAAGAGTGCTGCTGTTCCATAAGATGGGGTGTGTGGGCTTGGGAAATAAGACCTCTAATTGGGATCGGTTAAATACGACGTATCTACTCAGCATCCATGTCAGAGGTCAAGTGCAGAGCTGGACACAAGAGTTTGCGGCTCTAAGGAAGGATCAAGGCTAGGTATTTGGGAGTGACTAGCACTTGGATGCTGTAATGAAATCACATACAGTACAAAAGAAAGGAAAAGGCCTCAGGATAGAGCCCAGAATTCTCAAATTTCAAGAGGCTGGTCAGAGGAGAAGCCATCAGCAAGGCAGCTTGAGAAAGAGTATTTGCTGGTTAGTATGTCCTCTATCTGCTAGGAGAGCCCCAAGTGAGGCAGCTGGAGAACCACATATTGCAGGATTATTTTGGAAACTCTATTTAATTGTCCTGACGCACATCAATAATGGTAGACAGAGAAGGGTTCTCCCAAGATTCACTTGCCCACCTGGATCTAAACAGACCTAATACCTGCATAGGTGCAGGAACACAAATTGAGAGCCATAATCCATGTCTTGCAGAGGCAGCTGAGAATTGCAAGGAAACTGGAACAATTCTGTCAACATGAAGCAGTGGTTTCCAGTCCTAAGTTCCAGGGCAGTAACATGGGTATTTTCAATATTTCAAAAGACCTGAAGGGATGTGTACATTTACAAGCACTGTGATGTTTCAGGCTAATGAAGAGGATCTGGGACTCTCATGTTATTTATTTATTTATCCTGCTCTTGATGAAAATCATAATGACTCAGCCTGGGAATACTGTCAAATTCATTAGAAGCTCTAATGGAGACAATTATTCATGAATTCTTTAGAGGGAAAATAGATTATTACTTATGAAACTGAGGTTTATTAGGTTGACATAATCATTCAAAACATGTAGATAGTAGAAAAAATTTATCTTAAAAGGTTCTCAGAAGTAAATATTTCAAGAATTACTATATGAAGGAATTATAGCCAAGATTTCTAAAATTTGATCAAAATTATATTGAAAATACACATTTGACCCTATGTCTATCTCTCCACTTCCATTCTTGCTGGACTCTTTTGACAAAGACAGAATTTAACCATATCTCAATCTAAACAGGAAAATCACATCACAAACAGATTTCCTTAAAAAAACACGAGCAAAGCAAGTGGTAGCTCTGCTCCCTCACTCCCATAATATTACATTATGACTTTTGAAATGCAGACGACAGTAGGAAAGAAATGTCTCTATGATCAAAAGACCTACCTGTTGGAGTTTGCATAAGACTGACTTATTCCCAGTCATTTTATCAAATTAACTCAAAGATTTCATTAGTGAAAGAAACTGTGATGGGACTTGAAATTCAGTGGCATAACTGAGGCTTAAAGAGTAAAGATGTTTTTGAGAGGCTTTGATTTAGAGTTGAAGGCATTATTGTTCAGAAAAGCATGGTCTTTTGGTGAGGAAACGATACCCCTGTGTTGGCTCGAGCCATGAGCATGTGTTTGAACTCACAGCTTAGAAAATGAGAAGTCTTGGCACTCAGAAGTCTTTGGTCACTTCCTATAGCTGGGAGGAAGCCACACCATTCTTGGAAGACATTGTATTTCAACAATGTTTCAATGACAACTTGATTTCAACTAAATGTGGCCCAAGAATAATGCTTCGCAATGGAGAAGCAGCTGAGAAAGCAGTACAGTGCCATAAATTAATGAGACTTCCAACACTGCAGCAAAACATTTTTAACACATCTAATATGTTTCTAACAAAGCATATGTGGAAAAGCTGTTGATATGATAACCAAATTTCCCAGTTCCCTAACCATCATTCAGCACCCTGGATACTTTCTGCCCAACCCTTATAGCTATGTCTCCAGATTCCCAACTGTCAGAGCAAATTTCCAAGGCCATCTCCTCCTCTCTGCAGAAACTTCTCTAGACTCATCAGCTGCTGTCTCTCCCTGTACTGCAGCCATAGTGTGGCACATGTAGCTTTTGTAAGTAACACATCCCTTTTGAGTCACTTCAATCACTGTGATTTAAGTATATATCTATTGATAAGGTTACTCTGGGACCTGGAAAACACCCAGTGTGAGAATGGATGCATGGGTGGTCAAGCACATGAAATGTCATAGAGGCATCATAATCTAGAAAATAAAATAACAACAACTTCCTCTACAGAGGGTATCCAAATAACCTTATGAATGCAAGACTGGAACATCCAGTCTTAACACATAAGTACATAAGTTCTCCCTTCTCAGTTCTTGAAAATTAAGTACAGGAGGGCTGAAATGGTGACAGGCTACCAGGGCTAGAGCTGTTCAGATGAAACATACAGGTTCATTCATTTAACCCCACATAAAACACTGGATCCTGGGCTCCTCATTGGCTAGATAAGCACCGCAGTGCCGGGGAATGGATGGCTTCTCTCAGAACTGTGCAATCTAGAGGTTTGACCAGACAAAAACACTGCCAAGGAATGCTCTCGTGCTAGCTTTCAGGTAACAAAAGATGTAACAAATGGCCCTTGACCCAAGGAATTCAGTGTTTAATAGGACTCCCATATGAACATGTAGATACAAATTTGGAAGCATAAAGTTCCTCTGGTTCCTTGCCTGGAGTAGGATAAAGAGTAAACAATGCTTTCTCTGTCCCTTTGCAAAATCAGGTTTGGTGAAATCTGACCTGACTCAGGTTCCTGCAGTTTGCCAAGGAGGCCGTTTCTTCCTTCTCCTTATTCCCAGCACTGCAAAGAGGATAAGGATTTGGGGAAGAGCTAGAAGAACTGCAAGAGAATGAGCACAAACTGACTCCTTTGCAGCCTGCTTCCTTTGGAAATATTTTTTTGGCCCCACTGGCCCAGTGAGACTCTTTCTTGCATGTGCCTCTTGCACAGGCAAATGTCAAAGCTCTTAACAGTGGCATGAGGTCTTTCCAGGCTTGCTGTCACCACCCACACACTCACCCCTTCCTCATGAGTTCCTTGAGGGCACACATCACATCTCATATTTATCTTTATTTCAAGCACAGTGCTAGACATACAGTACATTCTAATATTTCTAAGTTAACGGATGAAAGTGTTCCATATATCATCCCTTTACATCTTTGGGGGGTAAATTGGGCTTTCCAGAGTCTTGGGAGTCTATGAAACATATTGATATGAGGAAGTACTGACAGGGCTCATAGCACTTTATCTCTTTCTGCTATCAAGATTCAATGGTCCCGTGGATTTCTGTTTCTTACACATGGTCTTGCCTTATTCAGACCAAGCCCCATGTCTCGGCATCATTCTTCCCCTCTTTTCTGGCCACCTCTGCTTACCTGCTCTCTTGACTCAGGCTTCACCCTCTATGATACCAATCCCCCTTTATCCACCATAGGTTTGGAGGGTTTTCCCACCCCTGAGCACTGATATGCCGTCTGAGGTGTGTTATCTAAGTCTGCGGGAAATGGCCCTTATGCACGTCTTGTTTCCATGTGTACACTGTGGGAGCTCCTTGGGGGCAGTAGCTGGGTGTTATCTAATCCTCCATGGGGATGGCTCCACTGTGGCTGTGCAAAGAATGACGTGTCAGCTCAAAAGGCTATCGCAGGGTGCGGTTGGTTGAATAATGCCACCAGTTCTCCTGAGAGGTTCACAATCTCACCCCCACAGCTGGTGAAGAGGTTGCATTACGTGGCAAAAAGGAACTCTGCAGAGGTGAATAAATTAAGGATCTTGAGATGGGGAGGTTATCTTGGGTTATCTGAGGGGGCCCGATGCAATCACAAAGGTTCTTCTAAGAGGGAGGGAGGGAGGAGAGTTAGGGTTAAAGAAGGAAATGTGATGATGGAAGCAGGAGAGAGAGAGAGAGAGGGGAGGGTAGAGGCTATATGACTAATTTTGAAGATGGAGGAAGTTAGCATGAGCCTAGGAATGCCAGCAGCTTCTAGAAGCTGGAAAAGGCCAAGCAATGGATTCTCAGAAGGAACATAGAAACGTTTTGGACTTCTTCCCTCCAGAAAGGTAAGATAATAAATTTGTGTTGTGTTGAGCCACTAGATGTGTGGTATTTTTTACAGCAGCAACGGGAGACTAATAAGCAGAGGTAGAGGAGATCTTATTTTTGGTGGTTACCCAATATGGGACTGTATTGACATTTGAGGGAAAGCGACCTCATTCAAACATCTTGGCATACAATGTGTGCCTTTAAGTTCCTTGGGGATAGTCATGGACATGGCCATTTTGGCAGTGGGTGAGCTGGGAGGATAGAATTTGTGAAGATCAGTGCGCCACTCACCTTTATAGATCCCGTTGCTTCCTCCATGCATTTCTCCTTTGGAAGTTACCTCTTCCACATGTGCTCCTTGGTCCGATGAAAAGTATACGAGGGTTTTATTAGCCAGTCTCATCTCATCTAGGGCATTTAAGACCTGCCCTGAAAGGGAGAAAATAATCAAATTCGAAGTGGTTCAATCCAAACAAAAGTAATGGAGATGTTTACCCTCATTAACTTGTTGGTTAATTTCCAACACAGGAGGGAATGCTCTCAAATATCGGCGCTTTCCCCAGGCTGATCTCAACAGGGGATGTCATGTCATCAGGAGAGTATGATTGGGCAGGGTTCTTGGTATAGACCCCAGGAAAACTCAGTCATTGGCCTAAGTGTCGTTTAGAAGCGTCATTTGAATCTTTTAGAAGAATCTGGCTCATACATCATGAGCCATGCAGAGCAAGGCAGTAGAAGACAAGGCCAAACTGTTGCTCCCCCAACCAGCTGTCACACTGAGGCTATAACAGAGTCTACTGTTGCTCATTATTGAATAAAAAAATTACATCCTTAAGTTTCCTTTTCTGTGAACAAATACGTCCGAAAGTATTTTAGGATGTGTATCTTTTTAAAATTCTTACAGTAGCTACCCAAATCTGAAATAGCCTATCTGTACCTATCAATATCCCTCATATTTCTTTTTGGCCCACATATTCTGTCCCCAACCATAATACTGTATACCAGCCTCAACTTAAAAATAACCATGGCCAAAATAATAAGAATTACTACCATCGATTCCGTACTTTCTACATGCAAAGGATTTTATTACACAGTCTCTTGAGACAATGCCGAACCCAAGGAGTAAATAGCATTGGCTCATGTCACTGATGCAAGCAACAATGTTCTGAGAAGTTAAACAACTTGCTCAAGATGATGTATTTAGGAAGGGGGAGATGCAGAAAGTGAGACCTAAATCCCAAACCCACACTCTCAAACACTGCCCACCTTAACTGGATGGACTCCATTTTAGGAAAAACAATCTCAATGTGGGTAGATCCTATCCAGCCGGTGGACCCTGCCACGTGGGAGTTGGGCTCTCCCCCACAGGTGGCACCATCATCCACTTGACCCAGAAAAGGGTGAGAAGAACTGAAAAGTTTATCTCCCAGGGAGATGGCAGAGATGATTTCTGACGCAAAAACAATATGGCCAAGTTATATGTTATAAGATATATTTCTGCTATTTGATTGAGAATGCCATAGGCTAGAGCATTCTCGATTTTGAACTTAAATGAAAATATTTCTGGAACCCAAACATATAAGACTAAGACATACTTAGAACCAAGGAGGGCCTTTCAATGACTTGTAACCCATGATCAATGATGATGAGGCAGATGTATTCTATGGTGTTGTTTTGCACACCAAGAAACCACCTGAGCTCTTGGATTGGGATTTTGGCTCTGCTGCTAATTTAAGCCTGGTTACCTTGAGAAAGGTCATTCGTCCAGTTACTTGGAATAAAAAGAAGCAACAAAACCATAGAACCCCCGCTTGTACTTTAAAAAGCACACATCCCCTTTTGCTCCTATCACAATTTCTGTGTAAAGTAATAAAACCAGGAAGATGGCACAGGGTGGAGGGTTTTACTTACTTGTGTGGTAATTAGCATTTTCCAAAAGGACATGCTACCATACATCTCCACTTCAGATAAAATTCACTCTTACTTAGGTTTAGATGTATCTTAGCATGAAGAAAATGTCGTGAACAAATACCTCTACATACATGTGCCTCCTAAATCCTATTTTGACTCTGAGTCTGCCTCGTTCCTTCATCCATTGGACCCTTGTATATTAAGTACCTCTTGTACACAGGCTGTATGCCAAAAGCTGGGGTAGGACAGGGATTGGGGACAGTTCTTATCCCCAAAACTTGGCTGGTGACTCATTTCCTTTGTTCAAGTCAGGTATATTTGCTGTTTACATTTTCCCTTTTAGGGTGTTTTTGTCTTCAGACAAAATTGCAACTGCGTTTACTATATAGATTCCTTCTACTAAAATATACTGCATCCTTTTCCTTCTTAACACATCTCCCTGGATATTTCCCCAAAATTCCAATATTGCAAACAGCCATGATGAGCTATTTACCTTGTTCCCATCAATTTTTCTCATTCATCGCCTAGACTGATCATTTTAACTACCAGCTTCATCAAAGGTGTCATCTCAAACTGGGCTGGAATTAATACCAGAGAAAGTAGCTGAGACTACCATGTATGTGTAAATACTAGAATATTGGGCTAGACTGATTTCTTCTTAGTCCTTTCTCACCTGAAAGACATACTAGTTCTTGTACCATGTCATTCTTAAGCCAGAATCTCATTTGTAAAGCCCAGAGCCCATTAACCATTTACTTTTTCATAAGATTGATCCTATAAAGTTCTAACACATTTCTCTCCTAAAAATTCTGATCAGAAATCTCCCCTGGGAAGAAACACTACTGTATTATTCTTGCCTTCAGAGGAATATATTGCAATTCACAGGTCCTCAAATATTATTTTCCAGTAAGGCTCTCAAAGCATAATGATACCAATTTATATAGGATGATAGTTTTGAATTACCAATTGTGGGCTGCAGGATAGCTTATAAATGAAATGTGTTATTTCCAAACTTCTCACCTGGTTCCTCCAAACAAAGCAAATACAGAAAATAAGCCATTTCAAGAGGACTTTGTTATTTAACTGGAGACTACAAGAGGAAGCTTATCAGAAAAGAGGATTTCTTGACCAGTCTTTAGTAAACCTAAAGCAGAAAACTTAGGAAAGTGAAAATCTATCTCCTCCCTCCTCAAAGGGTTGCAGAGGAAGTCTAATTCTAGAAAGCTCGTCCATTCAATTTATTCATTCCACCTACAAGGATTAAGCCACTTTTAAGAGTCAGCCCCCATGATGGGTCACACAGAAAGGCTTCAAATGTACCACAAAATTCCAGGTCTTACCTGAGACAGGTGAACTCACACTGAATATACTTGCTTATGCTCTGGCATCTACATCCTGGTTTAAACAGACCTGGCTCGAATCCTGTGCAACCCACTAGCTCACAGAGGATTCTTTGCCTCTAAGTCAGAGATGACAGTGGATCCCAGTACAAGGTTGCCAAGATGAACAAGCAAGGAAATTGTGTACAAAACCCTTCAGTCCACCTCTTCCCCCCAGTGAGAGAGCAATGCACCTTAGCTCTGAATTAAATAAAGCCTTGTGATTCCAATTAATTTAATTTTGTCTTTCCTTCCACAAGGTAAGTAGACTCAGACAAAAATATTGGAGCAAAATGCTGCAAAGTCAACTACATTCATTCTTAGAAGCATCAGGCCCATTAAAGAAATATATACCTTTATCTTAAGCAGCCACCTACCATGAGTAATTGAGAATTTCTGCCTACTCATTGTAACTCTAGGGAAAACACAGAAGCCTTAAATATTTCCCCTGAAACTATTTTAGTGAGCATGTAAGGTCTTCATCTGACTAACCGCTTGATGATATAGCGCCAGGGCCAGAGTCTTCAGATAAAGAAATGAGAGTTACTAAGGGCCCACCTGGAGGCGGCCAGGACCATCCCCTGGCCGTGGGAACTGAAAGTTGTTCAGTAGTCTGGGCTGCTATGCTCTGATGCGCCCCCAAACCATTTCGTGAGAGATTCTGCCGTCATTGGCCCTAGAAAGGCAATACTTTTTTTTTTTTTACATGGGCAGGCACTAGGAGTTGAACCCAGGTCACCGGCATGGCAGGCGAGAACCCTGCCTGCTGAGCCACCACGGCCTGCCCAGAAAGGTAATTCTTTACCAGCTGATGTAGGATTAGAGGCCCAACCAATATCCCCAATCTCAGGCCATATCTGTCACTGCACACACAGATGACCTATCATTCCCAGTTACAGCCAATGTCTATTTCATGGAGGTGAACCTCATCGAGTACTTCTTCCTGAAATAAATGATCATGATCTCCAAAACTTCACTTCTAATCTTTACCATCAATTTGCAGCTCAGGGGATCCACAGATGTGACATTCTAAGGCAAGCAATAGGTCTACAGTATAAAATCAATTTCCAAAGCTTACTCATAAGAGAAAAAAATAGAATATGACCCCCCCAAAATTTAATTTGGATTAATTTACCTGCCCGCCATAAGCTGGTTGGGATACAAAAGTGACATGCGGGATTTTAGGGGTTTTTTGTTTGCTGTTTTTGGTGTTGTTTGTTATGCCATTCCATTTATTTGGTATGGGGATATTTCTACAGAAAAAAAAAGCAGAATATCATAATAATTAAGAAGATGTGGTGTTTTGCTTTCCTATATTCAGATTTAACGCCACTTTTGGATGCAATATGGTCCAGGACTCAATTAGACAAATGTCACTTGGAGGGCAAGGTC
The DNA here is from genome assembly GCA_004026745.1 of Myrmecophaga tridactyla. Lineage (NCBI taxonomy): Eukaryota > Metazoa > Chordata > Mammalia > Pilosa > Myrmecophagidae > Myrmecophaga > Myrmecophaga tridactyla. The sequence continues at coordinate 14,159 of PVIY010005815.1, forward strand.
CAAAGAGAGCATTGGATATGAAACTCATGCCGGGTGGTTTCAGGAAAGAAGGACGTTGAAGCAAAAAGGTGAACTTCCCCATGCATTTCCATATCCCAAGCATGGAGAGGAGGGTAGACTCCATCTTCAGATAACCGAGCAAGGTAAAGTGCTCAAACTTTGTCATGAACCACTGATGTCACGTGAAAGCACACACTAATGATGACATGTGATGGAGGAGCCATGAAACCCTCCTCCTCTTAGATGGTCCTTAATTAGAGGATAAATTCTTCCCTGCCAGCAAAGGGCTAAAATATTATCCATGTACCCACTGCCAGTCCTTGTTTATTTTCTATTCAATCAGACCCATCACAGTCATTAATTTTGGTCTCATCCTTTTTATACTGTCATGTCACGCACGACCACATCACCTAAATCAAAACAAAAACTTCACTCAAAGCCTTTTTGGAAGATATTCCTAAAGATTTTGCAAGGACCAATGGAAAAGAAAGCAAAGTTGATATTAAGGAACCAATTAGACTGATTTACACAGTGATTTATGCATTTTTTTTTCATATAGCTGACTGACTCAAACTAATGATCATAGCCTGGTATTTAGAATATAGGCTCCACAGGGCATTCATTATGTATGTGTGTACGTATATATCAGTGTTTCTCAAATTTTAACATGGGTCCTAACCACGTGGGGACTGCATTAAAATGAAGATTCTGACTCAATAATAGGTGAGGACTGAGAACATGGATATGTCACAAATGTCCATCAGGTGGAAATGGTGCAAGTCTGAGGAACACATTTTGCGAAGGAAGGTTATGTATGACTAAATGTTTAGTCAATGTTGGTACAGAATAAAAGGAGAGGGTTGGCATTCTACAGACAAGACCAGCTCTGATAATGAGATTTGACTAGAGTTTCAGATAATTTAACATGGAGCTATTATACACAGTCAATAAACACAATATCATTAGGATTATGAGTGTCACTAAATGATTCTTTCTTCATTTGCTCTTTTCCTCCCCTTTGCTTATATGAACCTATCTGAGTTCATATAATTTCCTGGAAATCCATCCTTATTTTGTGTTGTACCTGCTTGTTATGATATTATTGTGATTTCCTCTATTAAACCCATTTTCACCCTCATTATAGTTGCAATGTGTGATTTATGCCTCTGCACTTACATCTGCTCTCACCATCTGGGATGCTTTCATTGTTCTACTCAGCTTCCTTCTTGGATTATCAATAATTTGTGTATTTTTTTTCAGGGTATTGTTTTTACTGGAAATAATTTGAATAATGCTGACTAATTCTCACTCATCTGGAACAGGCCAGGGCTTTCCTGCGTAAATGAGGCAAACACAAATGGAAGAACAGATCCATGGTATCTGTTCAATGGAACTATACATGAGAATCTGGGAGAGAACTCAGAGTTGTAATGCCCACAAGGCTGAGAAAGCAACATGGGATCTGAGACTTGTGGTCCCTGCTTCCATGGAAGTGGTTGGCCTGAGGGCCAGGCTGCCAGGATGGCAAGAAGCCATCTTAAAGCGAGCATACAGTCTTCCCACTTTCAATCCAGGTAAGCAACTGCATTTCCTGGAGCTGAATTTTCTGTCTTGTAGACATTAAGGGTTGGCTTTTATGGCACATCCCTTTCTGTTTGGAATGGTCATCAGCTGACGTGATTCCCATTTCCCAGGATTTGCCATGGAATATGAGGTTGACCAGATGTCCAAGGGACAGTGTCTCCAATGAGCTAGTCCAGAGACCTGGAAGAGATCAGTTAGCACTTCTCCAGCTACAACTGAAGGGCACCATTAAAGTTCCCATTTAAGCTAGTCTTTGAATAGAAAATAGCCAGACACTATAAGCAACTATCAAGAAAACTAGTCCCTTCAGAATTCTGTTTTTTGTAATACCTTACCAGCTAGCCCATATTCCCTTTATTTCAGGACTAGATATCTACATATTTAATATATTTTTGTGGCAATATATACAAACATTTCATCATTTTCATTATTTTAAGTGTATAATTCAGTGGCATTAAACCTATTCACAATATTATGCCACAAGCATCCCTATCTAGTTCCAGAATTTTCTATTCTTCCCAATTAGAAAATCTGTTAATAACTTCCAACCCTCATCCCCCTAGCCTCTGGTAATCTCTAATTTACTTTCTGTTTCCATGGATTTTCTTATTCCAGAAATTTCATTTAAGTGGAATCATTATATTCGACCTTTCGCATCTGGCTCCTTTGACTTAGCATATTGTCTTCCAGGTTCATCCATATTGTGGCACAGATCAGGCTTCATTCCTTATTATGGCCAAATAATAGTCCATTGTATGGATAGACCGCATTTTGGTTATCCATCCTTCAGTTAATGGATTTGTCTTTTACCATCTACAAAGCTGAGGACATAAAATTGAAAATTTCCCTTTGTCGACATCTTGCACATTCACCTAGGATTCAAGACTCCTGTTAAGCCTACTTAAAACCCAGGCATATTGACTAACACCACACAAAGCTTCCTCTCCTTTATTTTGCTCTTAATCAACATGACCTCCCCTCTGACCTTCTGCAATTTGCCTGCTGTGTCCGCTAACTCTGAACGGTTCCCCCGTGGTCCTTAATACTGAGGCTATCAAGAGGTTCTGCTGGGGAGTCCCCAGTAGATGAAGGTGATGGTGATACCTGCACTAATTCCACAGGGGACATCCTAAATATTAGGCAAAATAATAACAAAATAGTGTAGGATGGTGCAGTTGTCTGCTTGCTTTCTACATTAGACATTTTTCTCAACCATGATTTTCTATTCAATGTAAAATGGAGGTTTATGTACATTTTAAGCAAAGATGCTTTACAGATCTGTGAAAGGGAGAATACTATGACTACTACTAATAATAACAAGAATAATATGACAGCTGCTAGCATTTCCTGAGCACATATCACCTGTCAGATACTGATCTGAGTACTCTAAATACATGACTTCATTTAATCTAATTAATTAATCCAAGCAGGGTGAATAAACATATGGAGGGAGATTGTTGGATTAGGTTTTTTTTTTGACTGAGCCATAAATGGGTCAAGACTTAAAAGTAACAGGCATTTTAAATCTATTCCTGACCCCTAATTCTGATCTCCCCTTTCAAATACATGAATTGGTATTCAATGGAATATTATTTAGAACAGAGGTTTAGCTCAAATGATTGAATCCAAATATGCCTTGCAATATTTAATTAGCAAATGAATGGGATAATTGGGAGGGTTTGTTGCTAGATACAGTCCCGTAGCATACATGTCTATATTTTATTGTCCGCCCTGTCCATTATTTAATTTTGGACACAGACATCCTTTTCTACTTTAAACATTTAGAGCATATGCAGTAGACTCAAGAACCCAGACTCAATGAAGTCTTGGAATTTAGGTGCTAGAGAGAACCATTACAGATCATTGGTCCAAACAGGTTTCTTTTAAAGAACAAAGAACCTGTGGCCAGAAATGAAAGGAGTCCTTGCAGAATCTAGGTCTACTGTCTCAATTAATTTCAGCATTCCAGAAATCTTTTCATGCTATTGAGAAATGTATAGTGCAGTATTGCTGGGAAAACTTTATGCAAGCTACTTAACCTCTCAAAACCTCTACTTTCTCACCTATAAACCTAAGAGGATGATAAAAACATATCATAGTATAGTTGTGAAGACTAAATAAGTTCATTCATATAAAAGGCTAAGATGAGTGACTGCAATATAATAAATGCTTTTACATTTTAGCTTTTCTCTGTCAGTAGTTGTTTATTCTTATTATAATAATTAGTATCATTAAAATGCTCCTGCATATTTTTATTAATTCTGTTTGAATTAATTTGGCAAACTACTTCCCTGTTAATTTATTATGGACCCTCTTCATGAGAACTATTTATGAAACAGTGTTAAAAATATTAATTAAAATGTGTGATGTAAATTCAAAGTAAAGTAATATTATTCCTAGGCTCAAGCATATGAAATTAAGGTTCTAGCTTTTTAAAAAATGATAACACTATTACAGAGTTGACGAGACTCAGGGCTTTATGATTTATAAGGCAAATTAATTGAGAGGCCCAAAATCAAGAACCTGCACAATGAATTTCCAACTATGTACTGCAGCCAAAATTTTGAATCACAAATCCTGTGTTGGTCCTGCTGCAATGTTCCCCCATCTTTTTAACTGTCCTACTAAAGTACTGTTTAAATCTCTAGACTAATGTTGCAGAACCTCCTGCTGTAGAAAATTATTATTTTAGCAGAGACTCAGAAAACAAAGAGGAAGAAAACTTAAACTATATATGTTTCCTCTATTCTTGCTTCCTTATCAATGGGTTTTGTGATACACTGATTTACTATGAGCTTTCCAAATATGTGATCTGAAGCACATATTTAAAATCAAGAATAAGGAAATGGAGGGAAAAAAGCATTTTTGAGGATACAGATTAATTTGCAAGAGCAAAACCTTTAAAATTGAAGGCACCTACTCCAAGTGAAGATGCAGAATATTTCAAGTGAAGGTGCAGAATATTTCTCATAAAGAGGGTCTAGAATAAATTAACAAGGAAGCAGGTAACCAAATTAATTCAAACAGAATTAATAAAAATATGCAGGAACATTTTAATGATACTAATTATAATAATAATAAACAACTACTGACAGACAAAAGCTAAAATTGGTGGACAAGAGAGTGTAGCAGTACTCCCAAGGGAATAAAGTAGAAAATAACTTCAATACCACCACCCACACAAGAAAGACAGTGGAATGGTTTTCCATGACCCTCTGGCCACGGCTTGTCCTTATCTTTAATCATCATTGGATTCTTGACATGGACTCTATGTTAGGAATTCCATTCTTCTACTTCTTAAGAGGTACTGAGTCAGGAAGCCCAATAAACATATTCAAGAGGCTCATGGAGGTTTCAACACTCAAACCCAGAAGGAAGCTAAAGGGCATAGAGCCCACCATGCAGTGCAGCCAGCTATGGAAGGGCCAACAAGGTTTGTAGGGTTGACCTCTAGTATTTAGGCAGCAGTCAACCTGGAAGGAATTCTTCCCCCTCTTAAATCAAAGGCAAGCTCTATAACCTCTCCCAGTGCTGCTTTTGGAGCAGAAAAAGGAGCTGTGGCTAACAGGTAGACAAGTGGCATTTAGAGGAGATGACCCTGCCCAGACGACCTTCATTTCCAGTACCACTTAGACCTGGAACAAAGTAGACTTGCTACTTTGCTCAGTAGCAAAGTAACAGGAGTCGCCCTTCAAATTTAGAAATGCTTCCAGTGGGAATTTAGAGCATGTGCCTCCAGAGGGACTGAGAGTTTTCTTCAGGTAGAATTAAAACCCCACTCCAGGGAATGTCCGCTCTGAGGCTGGCCAGCTGAGCAAATGACCTGCCATGCAGAACAAGGTCATGGAAGACGAAGGGACAAAAGCAAACAGGGGCCATTTCCAGAATCTTTGTTGGCATTTTGCTGAGACAGGATGGGAGAAAAAATACATAGTATATTACTTGAAGGCTTGTTGGTGTGTCTGTCCACATACATGTGGAATCTATGGTGTGGATTCAGTCAGTGCTAATAAACCCTTGTGGTTGTTTTATAGTCTAATTGCATGGCCCCCTGTCTTTCACCAAAACTGACTGGCCTACCACCTCCTTGACCAGTGGCGTCTGCCCAAAATTCATTCCCATTCTAGAAGGGCTACATTTTGTACAGACACATTCCATTGTGTTGCTGTCTTCTCAGAAAGTTCTCTGAGGATAAGGTTACAAAGAGTTTCTAATATGGAAGTGTCTGCTCCATCTGTCAATGCAGTTATTCTTTCCATTTCAAAATAAGTGGTGACATCCTTTCGTGTCTCTTTTGCCTCTTTAATTGTGAGGCTGCACTAAACCAAACCAAAACGTCACATTTCGTAAACAAAGCAAAACGGTTTTTCTCAGAGTCAGTATTCAAAGCTTCAAAGATTGTCAGAGAAGCTTATTTTCTGCAGATTTTCTTCCTCCTAAAGCATGGTATATTTACCTGCTAAAAATCAGATGCATAAATGCATTTATAAGGTGGTTGTTACTGATGAAACTTGGCAGGAAGGAAATAACACTGTCCACAAAGCTATTTGACAGGCAATTCTGCCTTCCAAGGATTAAAGTTAAAAGACATAAAATGCTGTAATTTTGTCATTTTTGTATTTTTCTGGCTATTGTTTTACTTCAGCATGAACAAAAATATTATGACAACAATATTCTTTCTCTAACAATTTTCTATAAACTTGGACACAGATATGTACAAAAGTACATTTTGCCCTAAAAAAGAAATAATGTGGAACAGGAATGTTCCTGATTATTTGTTCTTCCAACTTAAGTAATTGATAAACATCAGAAGCCCTGTTCCTCTAAATTACAGCCAAGTTAGTGACCTTAAAGAAATGAAATTTTTTGCTAAGTACACTGAGTGCTCAAGTTCTAGAAATAAGAGAAGTTTGTTCAGATTTATTTTTTTTTCATCAGGGGAATGTGGGACACCCGATGAACAAGATCCATTTTGTATTGAGGAGTCATTAGAGAAATATGCTATTTTACATCATCTCACCTTTTTCTACTGCTTTGGAGCAAATCAAATGACTTACATAGTCCAATCATAAAGAACCTTTCCTTCACAGGTATTTATACCCTAAGTAGACAGAGGGGTATTAAGGTACCATTGCTACCTGCCTAGGGGACCCAGTGCCATGCTGGAAGATTCCAGAAATATCTGAAAGCACAAACAGTCTTCTTCAGACTCAGGGAGTGATCCTGAATTCCCACCACTCAAGGCTTCTTGGGGCAAAGGTTCTTTCAGCTTGTAGGGAAGAGGTAGGCTCAAATGCTTGTACTTTCTGTTTCGTGGAATGTTTCATTACCTTCTGTTGAAATCTGGGAACTTTTGATATTTTAATGTGTTAATGCTGGAATTTAGACCCTAAGGCATCTGCTCCTTAAGCTTGTATCCACCTAGTGTTATGACAGAGCTTTCCCTGAAGGCCAGGAGCTAACAAAATAAAAGAAAAAAGAAGAATGAAAAAAAAAGAAAACAGCTTGCCCAGTCTGGGCAATTTGAGCTGTGTGAGTGCTCTCCTTCAAGGCTTACCCATACAATGAGTTTAGAGAATAGCACCAGGCCAAAGCATAGATGCCTCCCTGGTCCTTTTGGCATATGTATCTTGTCTTGGGCATGTACATATGGCCCTAAGAATCCCCCCTTTTACACAGACACGGATGTTCCCCCTTCCTCACAGTCCTGGGTGCTACACTGTATGTCCTACAATCACCCATCCCTTGCCCAGGCAGCAGAACAAGACTGCTGTCCCCCAGTGTTCTCAGGAGGCTCTGGGAGCTGCCTTCTAAACACAGGGCAAGTTCTGGGATAGAGAGTCCCTCAGAACATCACCAGAGAGCTTAGACCAGACAGATATGCTGCCAGTAAGTCACCAGGGTTCCTCTGCTCCCTGCAGAAGCAGGACCAGGTTTCTGGTGAAGAGTGGGGGAGGAACCCTCTGGGGCACCACAAGATCTTACTGCTTAGAAGTAGCCTTTTGCTCGATTTGGCACTCACTCTCTTACTGCAGTCCTTTAACAGTTCTCTGGAGCTTGGAGAAAGATGCTTCATCCAGTTCTCACTGGTTGTTCAGAGCTTCTGTGAAGAACAGAGCTCTGAAGAATCTCACTCTGTCATCGCAACCAGGGTGGGGACAGTCCTTGCAATGATTTTTCTGATGTAAAGGGGTATGTGAGATGCTGCACCAACAGCCTAAAACAATGCTCTTGAACTTGGCAAAACCACAGAACTTTAGTCTCAGTGTCTCATCCAGGTGGATCAACCTTTGCATGAATAGAGAACATTCCAACTTAGCAGCACAGGGCAGAGAATGAAGCCAGGGCCACTGGTCAGCATCTCATATCTATCATTTCTTCCAACACTTGCTTGATTATTCACCAATTCTTAAGGTGACAGCAAAGAGAAAAGGTCTGTACAGGTGATTTTTAGTCTTATTAATAATAAATTCAAGTTTTTCTTTTCAAAGCTGGAAGGAGCATAAACTTAAATAAACTTGCATAAAAGTATCTCATATATTATTTGAGGAAGCCCCATAACAAAGCAAACATTAAGCAGCCTCAAAGAGAATAATGACATGTTCTTCTTAATTTTTTTTGCACTTCCTGAAGCTCGCTGGGAAATCATTACATTTTGCAATTGAGCATGTGACTGGTAATTTTTATCCTGTCTCTTTATTAAGCAATTTTGACAGTCATGGAAAGAGATTTATGCATAGGTGGTCTGTATTAATCACTCTTTTACAATTTATGGGTTGTTCTCTCCTCCGTGATATTTTTCTGAAGATTCAGACCCTCTTTGTGTACCTCACATTCAAGTGAACAGTGGTCTGTAATGGAAATGATTGCATTTCTCTCCTGCCTAGATCTGCTTGAATAAAACATTAGCTCCTTGGGCAGGGGTGGTTTCACTCCAGTCCCTGTCAAAACGCCCCTGGAAGATGGGGTGTGCCGTCATGCTCTATTTCATGATTATCTCAAGGACCAGAGTTTACAAAAACATGACTTGAGGTCATATTTTATCTGACCCAGGGATAAACTCCCATCCCAAACATCCATCTAAGATTTGATGGACTGGGATAAACTAGTGGATTTCTTATTTTTTTCTTAATGGCAGTTGCCACTTTGAGGAATTAGCATCACATGGAAGTTACTGAATTAAGCAGACTTTACAAACGCGTGTAATTTTAAGAAGTGTTATTTAGGATGGAGTTGAAGAGAAACTTAATGTAAAAGTGCCACATGTCAACACACACGTATGCATTCCAAGAAAACTTAGAGCCTTTTTAAAGTTCCCAAAGGGAATTTTCAATGAGGCAAAACTGTGTGAAAATAAAATCCAATTTGTTGCTCGAGTTGAGCTTTGATAATTGTGCCATGGATGCCTTGGGATTAAAGTATTGACTAAATATTTAAAATGCTCTTTGTAAGCTAAAAATAATGGTGATATATGTGGCTACTATGGCTTTCCCATCATGTCATTCCAGGGGTGTTGGGGCTTCAAAAAAAATCCTGACCCTACTTGCTAGATGACAGAGGATTTTTTTGTTGTTATTGGTAAAAAAAGATAAGAAAAACAATTGACTTCTTTAGGAATCTTTATAATGTAATGTTTAAAACAGAGTGGCCATCCCTCTCCCACCAAAAAAAGAGACTGGCTCTTTTTCACTCATCTCATGAGCAAATAATTTTTTTTAACTGTAATGTCAAATTTGGTACATTTAGTACTGGTACAATGAATGTGATATATTTTTTATCATTTGCTTTCTATTAAGTATGTTCTTTTTATCTTACATAGGTATTGCACAGCTCTTGGTTTGTCATTGATCTCTTAGTTTGATTTATCTTCTTTCTGACATATGGAAATTTTGGATTTTACATAGGGAAATCTAGCAGTCTTTTCCTTTTGCATTTCTTCCTTTGCTTTTAAGCTTAGAAAGACCTTGCTCAGCTATATAATAGATAAATATTTCCCAGTACATGTTCTTCCGGTCTTTTTTAGTTCCATTTCACAAATTTACCAGCATGGGGAATTTACTTAGATGTAGGGGGAGCAGCTGCATAGAATAATATGTAAGACAGAACCAGATTAAAATTCTAGCTGTCATATGCTACCTCCCTCATGTGAGGTCTGCTGTTAGTCTTCTAACCTCTGATTCCCTGAAAAATTGACTCCATCTTAACCAGCAGCATTATCTTCTTCACCATTTTCTTCACCATCACCATCGTCTTCATCTTCATTATCACCATCATCATTTTCTTCGCCATCATCATCATCCTATCTCTTAAGTGCATGCAAAACACTCAGCACAGTACCAGGCTGCAGCGTGTAAACTTCAACGTCTCGTCCCAAAGTTACTTATTCTCTCGCCCATCAACGTGGAATGTATTCTCAGCCTTCGGCTTTGAAATTCCACCTTTAAATTCACCTCAGACTCTGTTTCTGGACTTTCTGTTCTGCTGCCCCTTTTTGTCTCTTCCAGAACTTTAGTTATGCATTTTAAACTCTACCAGGCACAATTTTAAGCAAAATGCAAATTAAGACTACCTTTAAGAATTCATGCCATATTCAACCTTCACTGTAGAAACAAGCAATTAGACTAAAATACACACTTGACTTTCTTTGGAAACTTGGGGGTTTCCAGCCTGTCCCCTGGTAGCAGGGAGGTGACAGGATCCTGCCATCTCCACAGTTAGCTCTCACTGCTGCCTTCATATCATAGAGCTGGCAGGGTGCGGGGAGGACAGTGGTACAGGGTGCCAGAAGCCAGTAGGCCTTCATGCACCCCTCAACTCTCAGGGGTCCAGACAAAACTAGGAACTTTGGCTGGCTTCCAACCACAGCAATTTTTCAAGCCTCAGTCTTGAGTGTTTGTTGGAGGAAATAACAAGGTGATAATCAACTTAGGGTCATGATGGTTCCACAGCCTTCCTGTAAAGTATTTACCCTTTATCCATCCCCTCTCTCTGCCCAGCCCTAAACTCCCATCTTAACAGTGAGTGAGGGTAAGGAGCCCTCATCATCATAGGATGGCTGAATTGTGGTATGACCGTAATCAGAAAAGATGCCAGCTCAACACTCCAGCTTCCTAGTTCCTTGGCTTGCTGACACCAGGAACCTCATTTCTGGCCTTCCCTCATCAGCCTATGGTCATACTATAGAACCCCCCCCCCCCCGCCCCCAAAACACACCAGACTCCTTCTACTACTGGAATTAAACATTTTCACCTCCTAACACCTTTTTTGCCACATATTAGTACCTCCAATCATCACGTCCCAACCCCGAGACCCCTTCTTTCCTCACTCCCAGACTATGCTGGCCTTTTCTGAGCATGATTGCAATCATCAGTCAATTAATTAAATGATCCTCCTGTCTGTCCTTGAAATGGGCTGAAAAGCAAATAATGTACCTGCTGGAATTTGCCAACACTCAACTCCTGGTCTCCAATCACAGCTGATCACAGACACAGCTCATAAGCCATCCTCTGACCAAGTTCCTTTGCTCTTAAAAGGAAAGGAAACTCACTGACCTCCAGCTTTTCCATCCTGCTCACTCCTCAATCCGCTCAACCCTAGAAGTCATAGAACCAAGTTCCCTTGGCCCTTTTCACCCTCTCCTTACCTAGAATCTCTCAAGCACTGATGGGTACTGATCCTTCTTCCCTAAAATGTTCTTTAAACCTGGATTCCACGACCTTACTTCTCCCAGCCTTTCTTCTCTGACTCTGGTAGAAGTTTATCATTTCTTTTGTGGGGTGGGGGGTGGGGGGTGGGGGTCTTTCCTTCTGCCCTTCCTTTGAATGCTTCTGGCCTTCCATTCTCATATGCACCAGGAGTGAGCAACTCATTTTTACTTTTTGAAGCAGATCCCATTTATCAAGTATAAAAAAATTTTTAAAATTCAAGATAGAAAATTGATGCCCTGAATCCCAAGGGAAATAGCCTCATGGCATAGATTACATTCTCCACAGACTACAAAAATGTCAAAGAGAATACTGGTATTGCTTTCTCAAGCCCCACAAGGTTAGTTTTGGAAAAGTAAAAGCATGAAGGTTGATATCTAAACTTTTATCCTGAATTTAGATGGAAATAAAATGTGGGCTGCTCAACTGCCTTAAACATTCCTGCAGGGTAATCTTTTGCACCCTCATGATTGGATTGACACTTGTGTATATAACAGAATACTACCTCTGCCCCATACATACATTACAATGTATCTAGTAATTCCTGACATCTTGAAGCAGTCTGGGCAAACATTGGGCATCCAATCCCTATGATTTCACTTTTAAAAATTAATTATTGAGTATCTACTGTGTGCCTGACATAGAATTTTGAAAGATGTTGCCCATATCAACTAAACTAAAAATGAGCATCATCATCATCATCATATTCACAGCATCCTGCATCTCATAAACTAAAAACAATGTTAGTTCAGCTCTCCTAGAAGGAATCCATTTTTAAATGGACAATTCATTAGAGCCATGCTAGCCAACCCCGATTTAGAATTCTGCTGCATATTTCGGAAGCTTGGACCTAGACCTAAGGCCCTCCCCCTTCCAGAGTCGCCCTGTACTTCTTGAGGTTCTTATCGCTCTCCTGAACTCTTATTCCAAGGCCCTCCAAAGGATTCTCCACCCTTTGAGAAGGGTTTGGTGGGTGGATGTTGCTGGTAAGTGGAACATGGAAGGATGAATGCATTCTCTACTACCTCCTAGCTCATTTTTAATGAATTCAGCCCTTACTTTCCCTCCTGCTTCTCCGTTCCATTCTTGCAATGGGAAGCTGGAAGGGGCGGTGCAGAAGGAGAAACTGAGGACTGCCTCATCAGACACAGCCACAAGAGGGGCAGCAAGATACAGATTCCAAGCAACTGGAAACCAAACTAGGAGGAATTTTGCAACATCATTTTCAAGGCTGATGTGTCTTCTTCTAGAAGAGAAAGGCTCACACTTTTCATTGTTTGAAAGGAAGAAGTCTGCTGTGAGCCATTTGGTCCCAACCCTTAACAGTAGCAAGGATTTTCTTTTTCCTTTTCACATAGGAAGGTTTCATGGCCTATGACTGGAAGTCAGAGATTTGTTTCACTTTACCACCCTGTACTTGCATTTCCCTTTAAAAACGTAGAACCTGCTAGTCTAATACTGAGCAAGCAATGATTTATGATTCCTGCATGTGTTCTATTGATAGCAAGGGGCTCAAAATAAATGCTGATTGCATGCAAATTCTGCCTAATAGACTGATGGAGTGAGAGCTGAAAAATACAAGCTGCAGATAAGGAACAGAGGGTGCTACCTACCCTTCCTTCGCTCCAGCTCTCCCTACCCCTTCCCACTGACAGTACACTGGTGAATGTCACTGTACTTCCAAAGGGAGAAACACAGCAAAAATGACACAACCCAAATACTTTCTGTACACTTGAAAACAAGGTAATTTTCAGCCTGTGTTCCTCCCCAACACATCACTCCTTAACAATTAGTTGGAGTCGGAAATGGAATTTTTGAAATAGCACCACAAATGCCCAAGGATACAATTGTGTGTCCAGCTGAAATGATGAAGCTAGCTGTTTCCATTTGCTCCTTTTATGCAGCCCTTTCCCTTTCTAAATGACCCCAGTATTTCCTCTGCATCACTTTCTGCTGTTATAAGGACTTCTGCAGGATCTTAAACCCTTTAGTAGCCTCTATGTTCCCTGAAACCCAGAGTCTTATCATCATTGCGTCTCCCAAAACAATGGTGCACTCAGTCCGCATCCAAAAAATGCAATTAATGAATGAACTTGCCCTTTCCCTGTGATTTATTATTGACCATATATCGCTATGATGCAGCCTTTCTGAATTAAACACAAAGCAGTAGAGCGAGGGAGGAGAGGCTTCCCGTTCTGGATGGGAAACCTGCATGTGAATTCCTACCCAGGACTTACTAATATTGATACCTGAGTCAGTGTACTTAGCTTTCTCCAGTGCTTACCTTAATAATGCTACATGCAGCACTGGGTGCTGGCAAAGCACAAAGAGACATAAAGCATGGAACGCACAGAGAAATCCCACCTTGGCGAAGTATTGCACCATACGATCATGCTGCATTCCTAAATTTAGAAGTAGAAGTGCCTGAACAGCAGATAGTGGTCTCCCCAGTTAATTGCTGCTATCCCAGCTGCCCTGGGCGTGGAGAATTTCTTCTGGAGCAAATACCCCCTATTTTATTTAATTATATAGTCACTCAAAATGCTTACAGTTCCCTGCAGTATGACAATGAAAGCTCTTTCTTGGAAAGAAGGAATGCGCTTCCAAATACTCAAATATATTGTTCTTCTAATACAATTAAAACATCCTGATAAATCAATATAATGGCCTAGGGGAATTATTTTATATTTTGGCCCAAAAGAGAAAACCTCATTATCTATAGTTATTATATAAGGATCTAATGTCATTCTCAAAGATTGAAAAAATGCTCTCCGTTCTATTTTTGAGGGAGCTAGTAGTAGGATGAGACTGGCAGTTATACTTCATAATAAATCAGAGTAGGCATATGTGGGCCATTATAATAAATATGAATTTAATTAAATAAAAATAAGTGTGATTCAGCATGGGTTTGCTTGCTAGCCAACAGAAATCTTAGTGTTGTGTAAGAAACCCCATACATTAAACTATAACACTCATTAAAGAGAAAATAGTCTACTGATTTACACTACAAAATATTCTACTGATTTATACTAGTAAGGTATGGAAAATGTAAATTGATTTACATGCAACGTTTGAAGAAGAAAGAGGTAAAAAAAAAAAAAAGGAGGCAGGCTTCTATTGGTATATCTAAATGCCCTAAACATAATGAATTCTTATAATTTTTGCTTGGGAAATGTTCTGGTTTTCATATCCTAGTATTACTTATCTGTACTCACTTCCGTGATTTTATAGAATTGCAGAGTGTTAGAAAATAAAGGAACTTGAAAGTTGCCTAATCTAGCTCTTCATGTAAAGATGATGAACCTGAAACCTAGAAGTTTCAGACGTGCATCCAATTTCACAGACAGACAGTTAAAGGAAGAGTTAGAAGCTAGAACAAGGATCCAGGCTTCTTGTCTCTGAAGACAGCACTCCTTCCATGATTCAAACAGACCTTGTTCTTATAATCACCAAAATAGGTCCATCGTGACATTCAGGCTGTTTAAAACAAACAAGCTCAAGTTTCCAGCAATGCTCAAGTATTTCCAAAATGTCTATATTAAAAGTTAAAAGAAAAGCCATAAAACTATCAATTTAGTGCACAAAAGAAAAGAAGGGAAGAAGAGGAGTGAGGAAGGAAAAAAAACAAGGAAAGAAAACAAATAAACCAAAATCTTAAGCAACGTGGTTGATGAGAAGCATTTGGACAACCTGTTTTTGTAACTTTGTCCAAATGGACCAAACAATATAGAATCAAGAGACTATGCCACAAGAAAAACACAGGAACTGGCACGAGAAGTTAAGAACCTATGGGTTTTCCATCCCTTTTCTTAACCCACATACCATTGTTTCCTCCGAGCTCTATGGAGTAGAACTGAGATTGTTGAGATGTGCAAAAGAAAACAAAAGCGTGATAAGGATGTTTTCACAGGCATGTGGCAGACATGTACTTTAAACAAAGACTCAACAAGAAAGTCTTCCCAATATCTCAAAAAATTCCATGTTTCTCGGAATAAAGGGTGACCTATTAGGAAGCTGCAGAAGGGGCACAAGGATCAGAGTGGGCTCAGGTAGGCAGCAGGAGGCTCTTCTAACAGAACACGAGCCCTAGAAGAAGCAAAAATGATTGCTTGAGGCAGTGATGAGAAGTGCACCCACGGCTCACCCCAAGGCTCTTACTCACCAAGGCTGTACCAAGTTACAGGTTAATATTTCCAAAAGTCAGGGCACCACTTATCTAACTCTGTAACTGACAAGGTCTTGTACATGCCTAATGGTCAATAGAAAAAGTTATGGTAAGGATCGATGCTTTGGTTTTGTGATAAGGATTGATGCTTTGGTTTTGTGATAAGGATTGATGCTTTGGTTTTGTTTCTCCATTAATCTCTTTGATCACCTACCCACAGACCCAAAGCCATGGATTGAATGGCAGCCCCAAATATGCACATGGGGTCAAAATTCTGTTTACCTTCAGAAATAATGGTTGGTTGGTTAAATTTTAAAAACAGACAAATGTATGTGTTGGCTGTCAAGGCTTCTGGGTCAGAGGTAGAAGTTCATAGAAAATTAGATACAAGGAAGAGAAGACTTAGATACCTCTAAGTACCCATCAAGGTGGTACATACCAACGCTCCAGTCCATTTCCTCGGCGCTGTCTCCGTAGGCACCGTGCTGACTCTTGCCAGCAAAGTCCTTGGAGGAGAAGAGGGCTGTGTGCACATGAAGGTAGGAAAAGACCAAGAGGAACGGCATCTCAGCACTCCTGCAAAGCAATGCCAACACCCATATAAGCCCATGGACCACCGTTCCGATGGAGACCAGCTGTCATTAGACAACACCATTGGGCAATTCATAAAATAGCAAAAAACGATAGCAGCATACCTTCTATTCAGAGAAAGGGGAGTCTTCACAGTGTCCCCATGAAATGATTTATTGTTACCATCTAATGGATCTGCAAATAGAAGGACTGGGCCCCCAGTTGGCTTCCAATGACAAGTCATGCAGAAACACAAGGGAAGATTGCCTAGTTTTTTGGGCTGTATTCTTCTTTCTGTACAATGATGCATATGAATTTAAGCACCTTCAAAATAATGTTCTCTTTGGGGGAAAAAATCATGTACATGCACTACCACCTAATAAAGGCAGTCTCTTGAGCGCCAACTACTTTCATCAAAACCTCTTTAACGTCAATTCACTTTTCTGTTCTCCAAACTCTCCCATTTCCAACTACAGACCAAGTCTCCCAGAATGAACACAGACTCACAGTTTATTGACTTCAAACTCCGAACTTTTGTTAGTTCAATGGAACATTCCTTGAACTGGCCCAAACCTCTATTTTTATCTAGAGAGATGAACAGTACCGCAAACATATTTTTTTTCAGTTAAGAGTGAACTTAAACCTGGGGTGCATGGGTAGTTCAATGGTAGAATTCTCACCTGCCATGCAGGGGACCTGGGTTCAATTTCCAGCTCAAGCATTTCCCAAAACAAACAAATAAGACACAAACAAACAAACAAACAAAATTTCAACAAATGATGTTGGAAAAGCAGGAAACTGGCATGGAAAAAGAATGAAATATGACCCCCACCATACAGCATACAAAAAGAAAAGAAAAGAAAGAATGAACCTAAACCTACTTCATTTTCCTTGGTTAGAACATATTAGAACGGAGCCAGAAAGTTGTTATGAGTCACTGGCAATGTCCGGTCCCTTTTACACCTGCCATAAGAGTGGTTACTGTGGGTAAAACTGAGCTCTCACCACCGAGTGTTCTGAAAGGGATCAATGAGTCATAGCTCATCCTCTCTGCACCCACTTGACCTCTGAGAAAAGCACCTGATGTTGCATTCCAGTTACAGGAGACAGGCTCAATCTTTACTGTTGCCTAGGGAAACACTGGCGATTCCTTTTCAGCTAAAAGGAACGTTGGGTCACTGGCTGCCCTGCAGGCTACTGGGGCAAGAACGTGTGCCCACTTGCTAGAGTGGGCGGACTCAGCTCTCAGGAGTTGCAGGCATGCCTCACCTGTAACCTTGACCAAGTGCTGCCCACGCTCTGTGACCTGCCTTCTCACTTATTACAGCTCTTCCTTTCGTTACTTCTCTGACCCTGGTGGATTCCTTAAACCTCTGAGCCTTGTGTTTCTCATTGCAACATGCAAAGTTCTTACTTGCCTATGTCTCAATGCCAGCACTGCACACAGCCCAAGCTCTATGCACACCAGGGCTTCACGTCCTGCCTGTGATGATCCTTCAACCTAAAATTCTTCCAAAGGGATCCCACAGGACTGCCCCTCTTCCCAGGTAAACCCCACAAGTGCTAAGCACCATGGGGCCTTCCTTTCCAACTGAGTACCCAGAGCACAGACTATGAAGGTGTTCACTACTCTTGCCAAAGGAATGAGCAAATGAGTGAACAAATGAATGAAATTCCTAATAAAGCACTTGCTCCACTACACAGGAGCTGTGTCTGCTTTCTCATGCTCCCACTAAACTACAAGCAGAGGCATGTCATCTTTGCATTCCAGTGCACTGAGGGCAAGTAGCACAAGCTATTAACATCTATCATTGGGTGAGAGATCCCATCAGCTGTCTAGGCTTTGGCAGCCCCATCCAGCTGTGGAGTGAACCAGGCGGGGGGCGGGGTGGGGGTGGGTAGGGTTGATGTGCGACATCATTTTTCTAAAAGTTGCTTGAGAGTAGCAACTTTATAGGCTAACTTCTGATCTACTTTTCTGGTCATTTTGAAGGGCTCATTCCCTGTGTTTAACAATCTTACCAGCCAATGAAAGTCCTAAAAAACTACATATTTGATTAAAATGAATTTTGCTTTTAGAATTTTTAAAAATACCTTAACTGTTCCTGATAACCAAAACCATTCCAGAATTAGGAGTGAAGAAGTAAACAGATGCATATATTTCCAAGTGCTTTTGTAATTCCTAACGTTAACAGAGCTTGGGTCTGGCAGCCCAGACAGCTCCCCCTGGGTCAATTCCTCGGCTCTACTGGCTGGAACACTTCTCTTTTAAGGTCAGTCTTTGCATTTATTAGCCCCGAGTCTTTTAAAACAGAAAATAAGGCCAAAACATTGCAGTCTGAGTGAAAGCTGAGCCAGGCACCTCCTGTTCTCTGAAAACAGGCAGATCAAATTCAGCAAGTTATTGCTAGTCATGGGTACTGTGTTTAAGAATCATAGTGCCTGGGGAAGTATTATGTCACCTTTTTTTTTTTTTTTACAAGCATAAAAGATGAAGGAATTATTACTTCTCAACTAAGAAAGCAAAAAAAGATTATAAACAGCTTGTGCTAACAGCATCATGGGAATCAGATGTCAGATGGGAACCCACATGGACTGAAGAGTCCATAACTCACCATTACTTCTTAGAACAAACAGAAGAGATGCTGGTGGTCAAACAGACCCCTGCTCACATCATCCTCACCCTAATCTCTACATAAGAATGTCTACTGAGGCATCCCTTTGGTGACATCCCTTGAAGAACCTAGGGGAACTCAAATGAAGCCATTGCTACGTCAGGGCTGTCTGTCACAGATGGCAGCCGTAAGTCTCCACCTCAGTCACTCTGGGGAATGACAGTTCACACATGGCCAAACTGCACTTTCTTGTCCTTCTCAAAATCCAGGCTGTGGCCTTGCCTGAAAAATTGGCTTGGATTCTTCGAAACAAACTTTACACTCATTATGTTCATTTCTAGACAGTTGTATTATGTATGGATATAATTTCACCGCAATTTCTCTCTCATCTGTTCTCCCATCTATCTTTAGACTTAACGTTAAGAAAAAGATTCAAGCAAGCTTAAAAAGTCAGTCTTGTGAGCACAATAGATGGTCATAGATGGAAATGTAGGATGTGACAGGCAGAGCTGGCTGAGAATGATGAGCCACTGCATATTATCTCCATGGGGCTCTGGTTGAGATTCAACTGGATCTGCTGATTCTGACTGGGAGTCTTCTTACCCAACAATTTTAATAAAAAAGACAAAGCAGAAAGAGGAGGCAGTCAACATTAATGGCAGGACCACAGGACTGAGCCAAGTATTTAAGAAGGGTGAGGTGAAAACAAATTAAAAATGATGAAGATGGAGTGCAAAGAAATACCACGAATGGCGAGGTAGTAAGACCCGCTACTTTGGAGTTCAGGCATGCCCATGGAATCTAGCTTTCTTCTTGGGGTAGAGGAGGCATCTCAGTGGACAGGGAAAAGGCCATTAATACACTTACTGTAGACATGGGCATACTTGTAGATTCCTTTTTCTATCATCTTTCTATAAAGCAGCAGTTTTTCCATTCAGTAAGCTAGACATCACAGGTGTCACCCAAGTTTCTGGGTGTCAGAGGAGTGTGATTAGGTTTTATATACAAAAATAAACCTAGAAAACCATTACCTGGCTTGCCAAAAACATTATAACATGAAGATTTACCACCCAGGCATTGCAGTACAATCAATGGTGCATGGGAATGAGGACAAACCGGACATAAATCAGGCACCTTGCAGACATGTGGGGCATGATTGGCAGCTGTCTCTCAGGCGAAAGATCTCTGACTTTGTGATATCCTTTGAGGGAGCGGGAAAGGGTTCATGGTGAGCCTCACTGAGCAGACCTAGTCTTGTTTCTTCTAGATGACCTTGAAAACGGAATGGCACTTCAGCGCGTTGGTGGGAGGGTGATTTCTCAATAAGAGCTTAACTCCTTTTTTATTAGCTGGAGCACTTCAGTAAACAACTCTTTTGAAAATTTATTGCCCCTGTCTTGCACACTGTGTGGAAAGATAGAACTTTCAGCTGCTTCAGCCTTCACTTCATTTGTTAAAAACACAGGTGACAGCTTGGAGCCATCACAGTAACATACAATCATCTAATCTCAGGACAAAAAGATTTACATCCCAGAAGTGCGGCGGTGAAAAATCTATGCAAGAAGGTGGCAATGATGTTTTTTCCCTTCTCTGTCGTTGACTCTACTTTTTTAAGGTCTTGAGTGCAACATTCCACACTGAGTTTTTGACTTTTATTACTCAACTAGTATTCCAACGTGAATCTCCATGGGGAGTAACGCAAATGCACACAGGAAACCGTGTTGATTCTTTCTGCATGCCTGCTGCTGGTGGTAATTAGAAGACAGCAGAAATCAGAGGACGGCATCAGCAGTCCCTGAGCCAGAGTTCACATGGCAGCCACCGCTGCTGTGTAAGGAAGATGGATCTAGAGGTCCAGTTGTTCCCTTCTCCCATCCCTGCATTCCATGTCTACTGAAGCTGCAGGTTGCCTATCACTTGCAACTTCTCCAACGCTTGCACAGTTTTTGATTCTTACTCATTTCCTGGTTCCTGTTTAATAGGACTCCTCTTTGATAGCCCAAATGGCATGGGACCTAAATAAGTCACAGATGGAAAAGAGAAAGACAGCAGAGCTGGGTTTCCTTTCTGCGTGGAGGAAGTTGGGAGGGACGTGGATGGGGGTTGTGTTGGAGGGAAGGAAGAGAAAGCAGAATGGGGAGGAGGGGAGGTGGCAGGGGGCAAGGAGGTCACCTGGGAGGAGCTAGAAGGGCAGATGTCAAACAAGCTAGGCTCCTAGTCATTTTAGATGAGAGAACCACGACGCCAGGTGATGATGACATGCTCGAATCATGCGGTGGCTGGGACGGGGCTGCATCTGTGGCCACGCAGCTTGTCAAGTGGCAGGCTTCTTAGAGAACCTGGCCTCAGGGAGC
>PVIY010005815.1:35250-91869 GCA_004026745.1 Myrmecophaga tridactyla
GGGCAGGAACCAGGAATCGAATCTGGGTCTCCGGCATGGTAGGCAAGAACTCTGCCTGCTGAGCCACCGTGGCCCACCCTAATCTGATTTACTTTTCCATCATGAATTAAAATCAATATCACCCTTATTTCTTTCTGCTTTAAACTCTAATTTCAACTAATGAAATCATCCCAAGATCTCTTTGACGAAAAGACACTTGATGCCAAATTGCACCATTCATCATAGCTATTTACGCCACTGCCCAGCTGGAAATGTGAAAGGTTAGGTTGGAGAGGCTCTGTAAGTACATTTCAGGATCCTGACTGTGCCAAATGGTGATGGCGGTACATTCAGATAAAAGGTCATATGTTCTGATGATCCATTTATCAGCTGTCATGGATTTTAGGGAATTACAATGACACAAGCCAGACTTTTAGAAAGGAGAATGCATTTGCTGTAAAACTAAAGACCACAGAAAATGGCAGAGGAGACACTTCCCTATGCCCCTCTATGAGGGGCATAAATTTTCCAGGTAGATTTCACTTCCCCTGGTTGCCTGTATTCTCCATAAATCTGATGTCCCAATTTTCTCTGTGGAGTGTTGTCAGGGATTGGGGTTCACTGGAATCTGAACAAGGAGATCTTACTATCCTAAGAAATGAGAGATTAAAGTAGAACTTTATGCCATTTCCACATTCTGGATTTGTTATACAGCATTTGCTAAAGGACATACTTAAGAAGCAGATGAAATATCTCATCTTGAGCTGAACAGAAACTTATTAGCATTTATTTAACTTTGAATTATTGCATCTTAAAATACGCACACACACACACACATAGTACATATATTTAACATATTGCATCAACTTACGTGAACCAGGGGCTTTATAGACCAGAATCCTTGTGGTGAATTTATGGATCCAATAACAGGATACAAAAAGCTACACAAATTATATGGATGCAAATAAAGACCTCACTGTTCTTAGAAATTTCCTCTTTAATGTGAACATATGCCCATTTGTAGAGAAAAATACAAAGCGGTTTCTTTCGCTGTTTTTCCCAGCAGTGAGGCAACATTTTGAATGAGACCAAAAGACGGGTCTTTTCATAAAACAGGCTACCCAAGGTTAACAGCCTCTAGGGAGCTCTTTCTATCCACTGGCATACCACCTTTTTAAATTTAGCCTTGATTTGAACTGAAGACAAACTGTTTTGTGAATAAAATCAGCCTGCTAAATTCACCTGCTGTCCTTTGCCTTTATTTTCTTTTCAGAATACCCAGATTCTTCTTCATTGTGATGGTGACAGCACCATTCATGACACCAGAGTCTATATGGGAATTATCAGAACCCATCCTGCTTTGGGGCCAGACAAGAGCACTGGACACGGACTCTCCTATGTAGTGACAGGGTATTCAGATACCTGCACACTGGCCTTGTCTTCCTCTCAGTAACCCTTGCTCTGACTTATCAGCAAGCCTGCCACCAAAGAGGAGGCACTGCAGTTGGGAATGCACCTGAAAGCCCACTCCAGCATAGCTGATTGAAAACATCCTGCCTTCAGTAGGACCTGTAGCCTTTGGTGAACCATCACTGTTTTAATCCTTGAGTTACTCTTCCTTGAGATATCTCTTTGCCCATGGGGCAGTGTTGTTTTGAAATATGAAAGAGGCATTGAGGGTGAAGTACGCATGTGGAGATGTGTACATCCACGGAGAATGACGTATAATTGGCGCCCACGCAACAAGCTTTTGCTACGCTTAAATATGCACCACACTGATTCCCCAGGCCATCGAGTTAGCACTGTTTTACAGAGACACGAACATTAGAAGGTGGATGTTTGGGTTACATGATCATCCTTCATTTAGGACACAAACGGAGAGTTGGCTTTCTCTAAGAATGTTACAGTTCATTCCGTCAACAAGGCTTTCTTGCTAATTAAAGCGAACTCAGGATAGTCAGTCTGCTGAATTACCATACAGCTTATAATACATGGTGAGCTAATTAACTAGCTCTCTAATAATAGAAGTATCTCCAAGGCAAATTTACCCCTAAAAGAACAAAGTAGGGTGAGGTATCCTAGAGCGCATAGTTATATATTTTAAACCATCGCCCCCCTCCACTTGGAAATAAGCACATGTAATCTCAAGGCACATTCCAAATTTGGCTAAGGATGCCTCATTTGAGACACTCACAAACCAGTGAAGCATCTTAGCCTCATGTCCCCATAATTCCTACGTTACCATCTCAAGCTAGCATCTCAGAAACAAACCCTTGAGTATAAATCATTTCAGAAATACAGCGTAGAGAAAGAACATAAATTTTAGCAATAACAGCTTAAATCATCTTGCTCTGCCACTTTTGATGTATGAATGGAGGGGAAGCTGTGTACACAGAATTTTTTTTTGTTGTTAATATATCTAAATAAGGCTCCAGTTCTCAATTTGGAGATTCTGAATTCAGAAGCGCTTGAATAAATTTTTCTAACAATGTCATTGCTTTAATCAGGAGTTCTGAAGAACTCTAAATCCATTTCTCAGAAAGGTAGTAAGACCTGCCTAATTTATTCAGTATATTCTGATTAATGAGATAATTCAGATGTCTTCAGATCCTTGAAAAGATGTTTTATTAACACGGCAGTGCCACCGTGTTATCATTCTTTGTTGGCATATTAAGGCAATTCTCTTCCTGACTCTTGGATGCGACATTTCTGCTAATCAGATATCTTAATATAACACCCGAGGATATTTCATCTGAGGATAATTTTACGTCAATATTTTAAATTTTTGTACCTTTGGATAATGTATGTAAGAAGGTTTGTGTAAATAGCACCATCGTGTAAAACTGCTAGCATTTTCACTTATA
This sequence comes from Myrmecophaga tridactyla, assembly GCA_004026745.1. Classification (NCBI taxonomy): domain Eukaryota; kingdom Metazoa; phylum Chordata; class Mammalia; order Pilosa; family Myrmecophagidae; genus Myrmecophaga; species Myrmecophaga tridactyla. The sequence goes on from PVIY010005815.1 coordinate 38,094, forward strand.
CTGATGATGCAGTGTTTCAAAGTGGACAACAGACATTTACATTTGAAGCACTTATTTTGCAGAAAAAAAAAGTCCTTTAGTTATAACTCAATTATGACTATCTCCACCTATGTCTTACTAGGACATCCTAAGGTTCTAGTTCTGGAAGACAACTGCAAATTCCTGAAGACAATCAAGATAAACTGTCTGGGCTCTAAAGTCCATAGGATAATCAAATTTGTTTTGGTCCCTTTCCAAAGCCATATGCTAAGGAACCCATTGGAAATTTCTGTACTGCAATCATACAAATAGTCATACATTCTCTCCATTAAATCATATACATCAAAATATATGCTCTAACAAGTGATTCACTCTGAGAATTATTTATGAACCCCAACATTTTCTAGCCAATGCTTATATTAATCTCCTTTGCTTGTGTGTTTTGAGAGATTGTTGGTAGGTGAGTGAGAGGAGAATGTTCAATTCTTTAGTAAATTCATCAAGCAACAGACGTTGAATGTTGGCTTAAATGGATTGGTTTGCCACCTCTCCATCTTGACAGGGCTGTGCATTTACTAATAAAAATAGGGTAATGCTAAGCCGTTAGGCCAGTGCCTTTCCAACTGTAAAGACTGTGAACTACTGGTGAGTCACGAGATTTACTTAGTATCACAAACAGATCATTGTTTTCATGAAACAAAAGAGAATAGGATAGAAAGTATCAGAGGTGACTAACCTGGTAAGGGAAGGGTCACTTATGGAGACTTCTGCTTCAATTATATTCTGGATCTTGGCATAAACCGTATTTCTTAGGAAATTCTAATGTTCTAAAGCTTTTGCATTAGCCCACAGGTCTAGTCTAATGGTCTAGAAGACCTAAAAACTATAATGGTTGTGGTATTTTGTTCACAGTAGCAAAAATCTACATCTGTTCCAGTGTTTCTCAGGAGTGTTCCATGGAACACTGTTTAGTATCTTGTGGGAAGCTTATTAAAAGGCAGCTGGGTGACCACACCCCCAAACATCTCAGTAACACTCTGCGGAGGTGAGCCTGGCAATCTTCAGTGTGAATAAGCCCTCCCCCCGGGTGATCCTTGGGCAAAGTCTGAGCAACCACTGATCCATACCTGTAGGACCACTGCCTGCTGTTCCTCTTGGGTCATCTGTGGAAAGTTAGAATGATCCCATTTCATTTGGCACCATCTACTAGGCTTTCAAAGTCAGTCCCCTCCAAGGACGCAGAGGGCATTGCAAGCGATAGCTTCCGTGCAGCATTACTTAGGTTTACCCCAGTCACTGAAGGCTGGGTAGCATCTCCATGTGCAAATAATAATTGAAATAAATGTGCTGGAGGGAGACCACCCACTTAACACCTTCCCCTTTCTCCTGAGAATGGTGTGCTGTGGTCCACCACATCATTCCACTCAGCGCTGGATACAACCGGCTGTTGACATGGGTACATGTCAAGGGAGAGAGTCCCAGGCTGTTTGGTGCATCCTGGTCAGCTGGCTGGGCCACAATCCAAGACCCAGTGCCCAAGGACAGTGCTTCCCCCTTCCCATACGTGATTTCTAAACCCAAACCCAAGGAAATCAAGACAAGCAGCACAAGTCCTATCCTGAATTTGGATGAACCAACAAATCATACAGTAATAGCTATTAAGGGACTTTTGGAGCTTACTCTGTTTATAGCTCTCCATTCTTGGTCAGGTCATTTTTTTATTCTTTAGTTTAAGAAGGATACTGTGTATATTGGCTACTCTACATATATATTTCCTATCACCTCCCTTGGAATTCAATTTCAATAATATATCCCTTTGTAAATGAATTTTTTTAACGTATATAATCAAAATATTAATTTTTTTCCTCAATGTATTCCATTTTTCTTTGATAAAATATTGGTCAATGTAAACTTCATAACCCTCCAATAATCGAAATTTTTTAATAAGTTAGTTCCTTAAGTTTCATTTCTCTGCAACATTGCCCAAATTCCTTCATACTTCTCTCATATATTAATATCAAATAACTTTTTTAAAATTCAGAGGTTCACACTGGTTTTTTTCTTTGTGTGCCTACCTCTGGTACTTATACGTGCGTGTTACAACATTAATTTCTCTGGAGTCCTGACCAAGTAGGTGTGTGTGCACGTACTGTTTTATTATTTTGTTGAGTCTGCCCTTTCTCTCTAGCTGGTTCATTCATTTTCCATGGTGTTTATGAAATGTCATTTCCAAAAGCAGTCCTCCTTTCCAGGTCAGCCCAAATACTTCAACTTTTCTTCCACCTACATGTTTAGCTTCTAATATAATTTCATTTGAAGTATTCCTCAGCTTAAAAGAAATTTGAAATCATGGACCCATTTTGTCTTCTTCTTCCTGAGCATACAGGTTGGTTTGTATCTTCGACCCACATGAATTCAAGTTGGGGACAGAGAGCCTGTCCTACTTCACGATGAGGAAATAATGAACCTCTGATGCTTTCTCCTCCCTTGTAGCATTTGGGGAGGCCATTTGTTGAGATGATGGGGCCACGAGACCTTAGCAAACTGGATCCCTGAGTGTCCCTGTAGAGAATTTCCTTGGCGATAGGTCTTCTATGGGCAAGAAATTAACTTCCCATTGTGAACCTACTGAGATTTTGTCCGTCTTAGCTGACAACTACAAAAATGGGCACCAGAAGCGGTGCTGTCTCCATAGTTGGGCAGCTCAAACCATAGGGTCTGGAATCATATTCCAGAAGCTACAGCTGAGAACAGTTGTAACTGATGACCAGTTTATGTATTTCACAATTAAATTAAAATTTGGATTATAAGTCAATTTCCTGTTGAAAGTTGGACAGGATATGAAGTGTAGATGGTGATCACTCCTATTTTTGCCTCATTTTTACACTTGGGAATATTATCAATGGCAACATTTGTCTTAGTTGATTAACAATCTATACAAAACTCTCACTGGCCGTATTAGACCCTTTCGTAGTAGCAGATATTTATACTAAACCAGGCCCCATGATTTGTCTGTTGTACAGATGGTGATGACACTAGCAAAAGACTACAACTGCGCCCCAGGGGAATGAACAACACTTGCTCTGTCTCACAACTTGAAGCAGGAGGGGTCAGGCAACCTCTGCCCACAGATGGGCCCACAGACGGGGGAAGATTACATCTTTCACATAATTTTCATAGAATAAGTTTAACTGTTTACCTTTCTCACCAGCCCTAAAGTAGGTAGTTTGCCAACTATGTATTTTTTTCCTAAGCTTTGCATTTTTGTTTCTTACTGGAAAAAAATTATTTTAAATGAAATGTTTCATATTTTTTCCTACACTAACAATGAAATCTTTCATCACAGTAATCTGTCCTTTTGTTGTCAGGATAGTTTTTATAATTTTATGTTGTGTAATTGTTATCTACATTTCTTCTAACTTCTTTATCATCTTGAGTACCCCCCAAATCCGTCTTTTAAATTTGAAACTTTTAGAGTTTCAAATAGCCACAAAAGCCAAATGCATGATTTCAAATGAGATTTCCATCTTCCTTTTTTTCTAAAGTACAGACCTCAAAAATGACAAACATCTCAGGTTTTGGCACCAAAAAACAAAAAAATAACAAACAGAAGAGCAATGGTATTATTCGTTTGTTTTTTAACTCCCAGTGTTCTCGATACAGCCTTGACCCCAGGACTGCTGTCCATTTTTCAGTTGATGATTATTCTATTTGCTGATTTCATTTTTCCAAACTACGAACTATAAGGGAACTCACACTTTTGCATAAGATATTCTGAATCTTTCCTGGATGGATGTTTATATCACAAGGACAAGCTCCAGACTAAACAATATTCCATGACCTTTCCTCTATGGACCACATTTGATGGTGACAATTTCCTCCTCCTGTGTCATCAAGCAGGCAAAGCAACTGATTATAACCAGAGCCCACAGACTTGTGAGTTCTTTCAAAAACCATCAAACATGGTGAGTTCTTTCGAAAATCATCAAACATGGCTTCACTGCCCATCTCCCTTCTCCAGAGAACCTGGCTCAAGAATTACTAGGCATGGAAGGGAACGTGAGGCTAGACGCATAACCCTGCATCTCCTGTCTCCAGGGAAATAACTGTGGGTTAATTTTTACAGGCAGCAGGAGAATCAAAGGCCAACAGAGAGGTGATACCAACCGTTGGATGAACTGGATGGCCTCGCGCGTCAGCCTCTGTGTGAGATTGTAGTAGGACATGGGCTGCTGGGTGATCTCATGATTCCTCATCAGGAAGCAGTTCAAGGGACGCATGTAATGAAGGAAGATAGCTAAGAGGACAAGGATGATGGCCGCAAGGAAGAGGAGGCAGAAGAAAACCCAGTGGGGTACGCGGAACAGCCTTAGGCAATTGCACACCTCCAAGGTGAGCAGCGCAACCCCGATGATCTGCAGTGGGATGAAAACCAGCAGCCGGTAGCCTGGAATGAAGACGCTGCCCCCTCCAGGCTTGCAGTCCCTCAGGTTGGTTACTGGGATCCCGTAGAAATAATCAAAACCATGACTCAGAGGGTGGTGGCAAAAGTCACTTTTGTTGTTACAGTTCATCCCGAGGTGCCACTTCCCTGAAGAGAGAGATGGGTGACACATTGAATCCCAACAGAAGCCCTGATTTCAACGCCAGCTTCAAATGCCTACCATGGGAAAACTGAACCTGCCTGCATATTTAGGAGCCCAGCCTTTGCACTCATCGGCCCCCTCTGATTTTTGCTCCCTTTCCTGAGATCCAAGAGTTTGGGTTCCTCACTCCACCAGAAGACGAGAACCAATTTAGTGATTGCGAAAAACAAGCAAACAAATAAAAAAGCTAACCTCTTTGATAAGAAACAAAATTACCTAGAAAACTAGAAGCATTTTTTCTGAGATAAATGCTTTTCAGAGAAACTTCCTTAAAACTAATCAACTTAGTTTTCTTCTTTGACTGTTAAGAGTGGAAATGAATCCCTATTCTAAGATTCACCCAATGAACTGCTTGCACCCAAGCATATCAAGCAAATTGGGAGCATGTGTCATTCCTATAGTGGTGGCTTGGAGCTATGTACCCCAGAAGAAACATATTGTTACACTTAATCCATTTTGACAGGTGAGGACCTGCTGTAAATCAGACCTCTTCAAAATGTTATTTCAGTTAAGGTGTGGCCCAAATGAAATAGGCTTTAACATGGATAATTAGAGTATGTTACAAGCAGAGTGAAAGTCAGACAGCGGAAAAGAAGAGGAGCAAGAAGCTGAATGACAACAGTACCCCGAAGAAAAGAGAGAAGCTGGAAGAGGCCACCATATGCATTGCGTGCATGTGACAGAAAAGCCAAGGACCAAAGGATTGCTGCCAGCCAGCCTCAGAGTGTCAGGGTCTTTGGGGAAAATTATCACTCTGATGACACCTTGATTTCAGACCTCTCCTATTTCAGAACAGTGAGCCAACAAATGCTCATTGTTTAGCCAATCCTTTGCATGGTATTTGATTTTGCAACCACGAAACTAATACATCTACCAATGGAATTAAATCAATGGGAATGGCAACTGATAAAAAAAAAAAGGAAATGTAAAATGGCAGAATTTATCAATATCATGTTGGGTTAATGTAGTTTTGTGAGTTCTCTCTCTGTGTATAATTATCTGCTTACCTATTTATCTATTTCAACTATCCATCTATCATCCATACATCCTTACCTCTCTCCCTCTCCCACAATATTTATCTCATCCATTCCTCCCATTCCATCCCTTCCCTGTTGATCATCTCTCAATCAATAGCTACCAATTTATTGCCTATCTCGTTAATATATCTTTTAACATCCATCCACCCATCTTATCTATCTATCCATCCATCTGCCCAGCTCTATCATCTATCTATATCTACCTGTCTGCCCATTGAGAAGTATTTTTCCAGCAATCCATCCATCTCTCTATCTCTCCCATCTATCTAATCTATCTACCTATCTATCTTTCTATCTATCCATCTATCGATCATCTATTTCTCTTTCTCTCTCTCTATATATATATCTGTCTGTCTGTCTGTCTGTCTGTCTATCTATCAGAGAGAGACAGAGGACACAGATAGGGTCATTTTGTTATAATTTAAAACTGAAATCATGTCTCTTATATATAAAGTTGTACAATATTATATCAGCAGGCACCACTGATGAGAAGACTGCTCTGATTCTTTCTCCCGCTCCCTTGACCACTCTACTCAGGTCCTTGTTCCCTCCCGCCTCAGCTGCCAATACCTATCAGAGCTGTCGAATAGCCTTGGTTTTTCAGAAGCTTGGCAAATGTGATCTCATTGCTGGGAAGTCCTCCAGAACAGGCTGAGAAGAGGAATACTCCAATTCGGGAATAAGATGCCATTCCTGAGCAGGAGAAATGAACAGTTAAGAGAGGAGAATGCTGGGTGGTAGCTGCCCCAAGGTCATTGGGCAGAGGGATGAAGACAGGTGGTTACCTGATCTGATGGGGTAGCGGCCAGTCATGAAGGCTGCCCTGCTTGGTGTGCACAGGGGAGATGCTGCCAGGTGCTGAGTGAGTTTTGCTCCCTCTCTGGCCAACCGGTCAATATTGGGAGTTCTAAAAGAAAAGAACTATGCTGGTTTGGGTGACCTTGAAGATGTGGACAGCCTTCTCTCAACAACCCAGGGCAGTTAGGTGCTTGCGTGACATGGAGAGGGAGGGGGAGGGGGATGAAGGGGTGACAAAGAACCAAGGCTCAGAACTAGAACCAAACCAGGATTCAGGGCTGATGTCCCCAAGGGACCACCCATGCTGCCACCCCATTTCCCTCAGACCTGGATTAAAAGAGAGGAAACAAGTTTGAGAGATGTGACACAATGAGTGGAACAGCCAGGCCTCACTCCTCCACCACATGCCTACACCCCAGTCACTTTCATGCCCTAAAACAAGATAGCTCTGGGGACAGCCTGACCCCTCTATTCTCAGCAATAGCCAGAGGGAGGCCCACAACCAGCTCTCATCGCTGGCCAGTTTCCACATGCCTCAGGTAGAAGGGAATAATGGGATCCCATGTGCCTTTAGCAATTAATATAGTCCAGCAAATGCATTAATATAGTCCAGGAAAAATGGACACACACTGATGTGAAAAACTGTGGGCGTGAACCACACTCCTTTCATAGGTTTATGGATTTTTAAGTTTAATGAATACTTACTGATTGGTTCATTTCTAGGATGATGCGTTTTTCAAGATGAGCCTACCATGCTTTTTCTCCATGAATGGATTGGCCCATCCTCTTTGGAACCTGTTCATACTTTCCAGGCAACTGGGAATCAACATCTTTCAATTCTCGAACCATGGTGCAAAGCTCTCTTCCTACATCCTCAACCAGCAACCCCGGGACCCATTTTTCTCCCTGACTTGTGATGTTTTACTCTTCACTTCCATTTGCAGGTGGAATTCTCTGGGGCATACCTCTAGTAGCCTTCACGGTTCATGGGGAAGGGGATGGAGGAGGGGCCCCATTCTATGTGTAGGACAGCAGTCTGAATTTCCCTTGCACAGTAGCCTTCTCTCTGTAAAAGCAGTAGTGTGGCTAATTGTGCCCTCTTCAAAGATGACTGTCTGTGGGGAAGGGGGTTTGCATCTTGTTCATTGTTGTGGCCTCAGAGCTTCTCTAAACTGGTACCTAGCACATGGCAGTAATGCACAGCTTGGAGAGGAATGGCTTTCAACTGCATTTGTAAGGTCAAACAAGTGCACCATCTGTTACTTTTGTTCGTATACAATTATTTTAACTGTCAATATTCACATTTTGCTTTTGCCTTAAATGACAAAATACTTAGAAGTCAAAAACTTGCTGCGTATCTCACTTAAATCTTATAGTGCTGAGATTGGCCCCATGAGAAATATTTTTGTTCGTGGTGTGATACTACAATATAAAATGAGAAATGTAACTCAGAAAGAACTGGGAATCTAATATGGACAGCATGGTTAATCTAGGCTAGATATTACCATGAATTCTTCCTTCAGATTTTATGCACTTTTTTGTGGGGGAGGGGGGTACATGGTCCGGGAATCAAACCCATTCTCCTGCATGGAAGGCGAGCCTTCTACCACTGAACCACTTGTGGATCTTATGTACGTTTTTCTTTTGATAATTAGTGGGACTGAATCTTAAAAACTTGATTGTAATTTTTATTGAGACACCTTAATAGGAACTGTTATCTAATATCTCAGTAAACTTTAGGAAAATGTATAAGATTAAAAAACAAATAAAATGAAAAAAAAAAACTAACAGAAATTATGACTCTCAGAAGAACAGTTAAGTTAAAATACAAAAGGTTTTATGTGACAAATGTCAAAAAGGGGGATCCAAACATTTTTTAATAAAATGGTGCCAAAGGTACAGCAGAAAATATACATGTCAGTTAAAATGTGAAGAGAACACTGACGGTAGATCTTACCCTCAAATACGCTTCAAAATCTAATATATGTCATGCTTTTCCCAAGACATTCGATGTCAAGATTCAGAGAGTAACTGAGATATTTTTCCCTATGTCTCATAAGCAATTTTTTCTTAAAATAAAAATTTACTTAATTTTTGTTTAATCTGGCATGTAATGGCAAAATACCCTTTTAGAGGCCCATTTTAACACTGAAACAAAGATGAGGAGCCTGAGCAAATGGTATGAAAATAAATCAGCGTCTCTGGACACTTACTGACTGGTTCACCCCAGCCAGAGCATGAAAACAGGTTCAGACTTTCCTTATTCATAGATCATATGAGAAAATTCTAGCCGAAGAAAATTATCTCTTTCCCCATCTTCTCCTTTAATTTAGTTTGTATTGATTCTTTGATGCAATGAAGCTCTCCATAGAACTCTTTTTATGTAATCATTTCCTCATTACAGTAAAAAGAAAATGAAACCCTGATGTCAATATTTGACTACACAAAGACTTACTTCCCCTTTTAAACTGAAGAGCCATAGAATTATTTCTCATGTTAAAGCAATTTTATGCCTAGGAATTAGAAACCAAGTGCTCCCTGTCACACAGACCCAAGCATCTGATGGTTCTAGATGTCATTTCCTGTGTTTCTCCTACTGCTACCCTCACCCCTGCCCCTTTAGAAGTCATGCTGTCCTAAATCGTGACACCTTCCCAGCAGGCCTGATTGCCAGTGTCACTGCTGAGTGAGAAAGGACTGGGAGGAAAGGGCAAAGACGGGGTGCAGTGAGTGAGAGCTGACAAGCCGGGATGGGGTGGGGCAGGCCCTGAACCATCTGGAACCAAGCTAGATGTGGCCAAGGAGAGAAGATGAAGCACAAGAGGAGAGCAAAGGGAAAGAAAACGGGACTGTGTGAAAAGCAGCATGGAAGTGCTGCGTGAGAAAGAATTTTTCTGAACATATATGTTCATGGTGATTTCTGTGGGCTCGCCCACCTCACTACACATGCTCAAACCCGCCAACTCTTGCCTGCCGCCTTCACCTCTGCATGATCCTAAGGATACAGCCATGTGTGGAAAGACGCCGCATGGAGGGTGTCCTGTGCCTTTGTGATCTGTGTCCCCGAGATGTGTGAGCATGCATGAGCCACCACGGTGGACGACGCCTGCACCCAGAGCCACGTGTGTCTCCGCGAGCCCCACCAGCCAACCTGAGAGTGGTGTTGCCGTAGCAGCTGGGGTCTCCTATGCCGAGATCATCCACCAAGAGCACCACGACGTTGGGCCTCGACTCGATGCCGCCCCAGGCTTCGTGCAGGAACAGCAGCAGAAGGAAGAGGGGCCCCATCCTCCTGAGAAGGGTCAGGAGACAAGAGCCAAGTGAGGGGCGGTGGCTCCCCTCTCCCCTCACTCCCTGGCATGAGTTTCGGGCCAGGACATACTTGTCCCCCACCACCAGGCATTCCTGGCTCCAAAGAGGGGAGGTGCGACAACCCCAGGAGGCGAGAATTTTATCCTCTCCACCTGCGGTGTGTTTTCTTCAAAACAAATATTTTCTTCTCCATGGATAGCAATTATCTCTCGTTTCTACCCTGGGCCTAAACTCAACTTCAGTTTAGAGATGAAAGCGAAAATCACCATGTAATTAGCTAAAAGTCCTATATGGGAGCACTGGAAAAACAGACATTGCATCCAGATCAAATGGTCAGGCTCACAGCCATTTTAAAATGAAGCATGAGTGCTGGCTAACTAAGTTTTAAGGTTAAACATATAAATGTAGGTGCAAAATATACTTTTCCAAACTGAAAGGACATATAGCAAAGTCTAGGGCAACTCTGACAGGTACTGGACAACAGCGAATGTCCCTGGGAAGGGCAGCTGTCCACCTGCTAGGTCTACCAGCCCAACCCACAATCACCTGGCAACATTTCAACCCTAGGACCTTCAGAAGTGACAGGTCAGAGGGCTTCTTGGGAGGACAGCCACCTGACAGCCTCTCCCTGATGCCTGGAGAAACTGCCACCTGACTATTAAAACCAGGAAAAGAGCCTGCAGGCATCAAGGCACCTGGGGAAATACAAGCGTCCTTGTGCTGGCCCCATCGCTGACTGCCTGAGTTCTTGCTCTTCCTGGTACGAGAACCAGGGGCCTGGGGAGAGTCTGGGAGAAGGGCTTAGCAGAGCCCAGTAGCATCAGAATCGCAGAGGGGAGGAGGCTAAAGTCGAGGACAGAGGGGACAGGGACACGGGGATTCCACCAAAGCTGCAGAAATGCAGGAGGCACTGATGGCCCCTGAAGCAGGAACCCCTCAATGCTTTTGCCTGTATACCCCTGAGAGAATGTTCTGGGTAGCGCCATGGAAGGCAGCTGGTCTGCCAGCCCAGAAGGCCGTTCCAGGCCTCTGAACGCTGTCTCAAGAGCCTTCTCCAAAATGCTCATTGTCACCTGGTAGGGGCTGCATAAGGCCCCCCAAGTGTTTCCAGGTGCTGGTCTCTGGAACCTGTGAACATGATCATAATGGAAAAAGGAACTCTGCAGACGTGACAAAGTGAAGGATCTTAAGGTGGACAGAGAACCTGGGTGACGCATGTGGGCCCAATGGACTCTCAGGGGTGAGTCCTGACAGAGGGAGGCAAGGCCAATGCCACACTTTGCTTCCCAGATTGCAGGCCCGATGGTCGAGCTAACATCCCCATATGGGCGTTGACTGGGCATCTCTCAAAAGTAACTTGCACAAACTGCACCTCAGGAATGTGAACAGTTCTCTGTGCCCCTTAGGTGATCCCCTTCCTGCAGCTAAGTCCAACCACCACCGATGCAACTTAATTCATACAGAAGCAAAATACACTCAAAACTTAGGCAAAGGAGTCTCTTGCCACATCCTTCACTTGCAAGTGCATAGAGCTACTCAGTGACAAGATGCCTTAACCCCAGAGATAGTGTCTATTTTAAAAGCTGAACCTGATGCAAGGGGATCAATCATGTCCCCCAAGTCCTGACCCCCAGTCCTGTGAATAGCCCCTTACTTGGAAATTGGGTCTTTGAAGATGCGATGAATTAAGACAAAGCCAAACTCCAGGCCCTCCATTTGGGAGTTGCCCTTATGAATTTTATTCCTGCAAAGGACAGGCTAAGCCTACTTAAAATTAGGCCTAAGAGTCACCCCCAGGGAACCTCTTTTGTTGCTCAGATGTGGTCTCTCTGTCTAAGCCAACTTGGCAGGTGACCTCATTGCCCTCCCCCCTACATGGGACATGACTTCCAGGGACGTAAATCTCCCTGGCAACATGGGACAGAACTCCTGGGATGAGCCAGGACCCAGCATTATGGGATAGAGAAAGCCTCAAGTTTCAGGGGCTGAGAGATTTCAAACAGAACCAAGAGGTCATTCTGGAGGTTATCCTTATGCAGTATACAGATATTGCTTTTTAGGTTTTGGTGTATTATGTACTAGAGGGAAGTACCTGAAACTGTTGAACTGTAATTCAATAGCCTTGATTCTTGAAGATGACTGAATAACTATAGTGCTTTTAAGGTGTGACTCTGCTTTGTGAAAACCTTGTGACTGATGCCGCACTTAATCCTGTGTATGGAGAGATGAGTAAGGGAAAAAGAAATAAATCAATAATACAGGGGGAGCAGGGTATGGGATGTTTTGGGTGTTATTTTCCACATTTATTTCTACTTTTATTCTTTCTAAATTCTTTTTTTGAGTAATGAAATTTTCAAAAATCGATTGTGATGATGAATGCACAGCTACATTGTGAACCACTGACTGCGCACTCTGGACAGTTACATGGTGTGCAAGCATATAACATATCTCGATAAACAGAAAAAAAGATAGGTGAAGTCACATTGGATTAGGGTGCGCCCCGACCCCATAGGGCTGCGGCCACTCTAAGGGAAGAGGACACCCAAACAGACGTGTGTCCGTGCAAAACCAGAGGCAGAGGCTGACATGCCACAGACACAAGTCAGGGAGCACCAACGACTGTGGCAGACATGAGGAGTGCGGAGGGACAGGGCCACGTCCTCCCCCACGGGGCTCAGGGGGTGCATGGCCCTGCCGCCACCACGATTTCACACGTCTACTTCCAGAACCACTGGACAATACATTTCCATCGCTTTAAGCCACCCTGGCAAACTCAGGCAGCTAAGAGTTATGTCTTGAAAGAAATAAGAAGGAGATCTCTTCTTTAAAGGCATGAATTGAGAGGCTTGGCTTTTGCACATGCAAAAGTTGAGAAGCCAACTTGGTATCAAACACCAAGGGTTCAGATAACACAAATGGTACAGGTCAGGCCCCGCCACAAAGAATGATCCAGTCCCCATGCCAGAAATCAAAACGGGGTGCTGTGTTTCTTCTCTACATAGGTGACTTGATTAAGAGAGGATGTAGGCAAGGCACTTAGAGTACTCGCTACATACTAAGCACTCAAAAACTGGAGTTTTAAGACAATAAAATGTATTTACTTATTCTCCGCATCAAGTGAAACTGAAAATGCAACTCGTTGCAGACATGCCACCACAGCACTCGTTTCTAGCCGTCTCTGGTTTGAGTGCCATACTGTTGCATACTTATAGGACAGGGCTTTACTGAGCATTCTTTTTGACAAGTCAGTTATGAGTTTGCAAGCCGTGAAATCCACACTGAGACCCTGAGACCCCAATCCTAAGCATTTAGGAAGCTTCTGAATGGGTGGGTGCTTTTAGTAGGCTTTAAACCCTTCAGTGTTTCTTACACTTTACCTTTGGGGATGGATATTCATTTTCAAATCCTTCCTGCTATCCAGAAAACCTTCCCACTATTGAAATCACGGTTCATGATCCTTTCTCATCTCCTCCTGGGCTGAGCTAAAGTGAGGAATTCTTAATTAAACAGATTAAAAGCTGGTTCTGTAATGTGGTTCTCGTTTATAGCATTCAACCAGCCCTTCCCTGCGCGGCACCTACAGTCCAAGTGGGAAGTGAAGTGACCTTCCAAACTTAGGTCCACGGAAGGTGACTGTGGTTATTTACTCATTTGTTCGGTCAACAAATATTAATTGGCTATTTACTAGATCCCAGAACTCTCAGGGCACATAGCAGAGAGTAAAGAAGCCCTGCTTCCTGTCTGCAAAATGCTTAAAGTGTAGCAGGGGGGAATAGACAAAAATATCTCAAGCACCTGACCACCTGCCAATGTCAGCAGTGCTAAGAAGCAAAGGCCCAGGGTGTGGCAGAACGTGAAATGGGAGCTATTAGTCCCCACTGAAGTAACGCAGAGAGTGTCCCCAAAGACACTGCAATAGAGCTGTGGGTGTTAGGGACTGGGGAGGGGCTTTCCCAATCATCATCGCCTTCTTATTCTGAGTCCTATGCTCACCTCCCTAAAAAGACGAGCTGTGCAGCCCATGGAAGGGAGATGAGTTTACACTTTGTGATGCCCGCCCAGCCATCTCCTGTAGGGCAGAGACCTATTGTATTTCTGCCAATGCTTCTGATCCTCCTCCAAACTTCGGGGTTCACGTCTTACGAGTCTGTTTTCCATATGTAGAGCAGGAACCTGGCTTCACCACCCTAAGAGCGAGTTCAGCTGATACGGAGTGGAATGAGAGAACTGTCTCAAAACAGCTTCAAAAAGGAATAGTCTTCATAAAAGGAGCACTTGGTAGAGGCCAGATCTTCAGCTGAGTCTAGTCTTTAAAAGACTTGTTAATGAGATAAAGTGTGAAAGCTCTGTGGTTAAGGTTTTGGGGAAACTTTCTTCTTTGCTTTGGGCCCTGCCTAGCTCAGCATGTACAGCACAGAAGGAGGTGGCAGGGGATGGCATGGGATTTTACATCTAACTTGCTTAACAGGGATGAGAATTCTCACCCAGGAAGCAGATGATATATTTATTCCACCCTCAGGATTACAGAGCCAGCATGCAGCCCTTATAAATCTTTAACTCTAAAATAATAATTTTATGATGAGATAAGGGAGAACTTTATTCCTTGCCTATCTTAAAAGAGAAAAAAAATGACAGAAATGCCAGTTACTTAATCACATTCCAGGTCTTATCTACAGCCTATTAAAATAAATAGCAGGAAATATAAAGTAAAATACATGTGCATCACATGAAAGAATTCTATGCGAATAGCTAATGATGTAACTAAGCTGAGCCATCCAAATAATTTTTCAAAACTTAAACTATGCCCTCTATCATCAAAAGTAAAGGTAACCATCAAATAATGCCTTGGGTTCTAGACTTATCCTAAACTAAATAAACCCTTTAATTTTTATTTTTTAAAACTTTTCTATCCTATTCAAACATTAAGAGGAACAGAGTCAATCACTTTTTTAAAAATGCAGTTTTATTGTGATATGTTCACATACCATACAACCAGGTGAATCACTTTTAAGAAGTTTAAGAAACTAAATTATTACTAAAAATGCCGTTTCAATTGAGATAACACATTCCCCAGGAGGCAGAGAGGTGGTGTGTGTGTGTGTGTGTGTGTGTGTGTGTGTGCGTGCATGTGAAATGCCTCCAGACTTCACATAGTGTCCCATACTCAACCTGTCTCCTTAAAAAATAATAAGTCATACTTGCAAAATATTTTGCACTCCCAAGAGTGTAGCTGAGGAAGATGGTTTGATGATGTACTGTGCTGCTTTTCAGGAGTGTTTAGGGAAACTTGCTCCCCTTAGATGTAGGGGGAAAGGGCAGCTGGTGACCAGCTCTCTCTTGGGGCCCAGGGATGGATTCCCATCTCAGATCAGCTTGACCAGCAGTTCTGCCACTCCCACTATCCCCACTGGGGACACTTGGCAACTTCTGGAGACATTCTGGCTGCCACAACTTGGGGAGGGGGCGCTCCTGGCATCTAGGGGGCTGAGGCCAGGGATGCTGCTAAACATCCTGCAATCACAGGGCAGCCCCCCCAGCAAGAAGGGTCATTCCCAAAGTCAACAGAACTGTGGTAGAGAAACCTTGACCCCTGAAACCCATGACCCGCAGGCCCCTTGCCAGGAGACTCTCCTGGCCATTTGTATTTGTGTATACTTCCTTACCAAGATTCCATTGAGCAGTTTAATAACTATGCATTGGCTCGTAGGGCTAGGTAGGAGAACTAGCAAAGAAGGTCACCCATGACCTGAGCATTAAGGGAACATAAGCACATGAAAAAGCAAAACTAACACCTCACTTCCAAACCCTGTTAATTTTTTTTTTTTCTGGACCTTCATCATTTATGTTCTGCCACTATTTGCAGTGCATGTCCTCATACTGTTTCCGTATGCTGGTAATTTAGATTATATAGTGTATCAGTTAGCTGCTGCCACAATAACGCTGTGTAACAATCCATGCCCAAACTCAGTGGCTTACAACAACAATGGGTATTGGACTAGGGGGTTAGTTGTCAGTTAACAAGGCAGGCCAGGCTCTAGGCTGCATACTGGGCTTATGTCTACAACACACATTTATTTTGGGGGCTCAGGCTGAGAAGCAGGCTGAGGAAGCCCTGATTGGGCAATGCAGAAGTACAAGAGGGCCAGGTCAAACATGCAGGCATATTCCAAGCTTCTGTTCCCCTCGTATCTGATAACACTCTATCAGTTAAGTCATGTGGTCAGACTCAAAATCAAGAGTTGTAAAGTATTCTAGGCTCATAACGAAACCAAGGAAAGTGACAAAGCTCTGTCAACACCATTGTAGTGGGGAAGGGATTGAAAAAAAATACATACATATATATTTGATCATATGTATATAAATATTCAACTATTGGTTATTATCCAATTACAATAACATATATATATATATATATATATATATATATTTAATAATACCCAGTTCAGCCACATATAGCCTGGCAGCAAGAGGAGCTTTGGTGGACAGTGTACTACAAAATCACAGGCATCGCTCCATAGCCCAAAGAACTAATGGGAGGTTTGAAGAAGACTGAGGCATCTACCCAATGGGATGCTGGAAAGCTGTAGAAATAATGTCCTGTACCTGGGGGCCATGAGCCACATGTCCTGGGTCTCACCCTAGAAACTGCCAGTCTCTAGACTAGGTCTTGAGTTTCTCATCTCAAATAAGAGAATCGGGATAGGTGATTCCAAGGTGGCTTCTAGACCCCAGAGCCAGAGAATCCAGGTAAGCTACACTGAGAATCCCAGAGCCAGAGAATCCAGCTAAGCCACAGAGGTTCTCCTCACCTACAGAAGCAGGGAAATAACAGATGCACATGGCTTTAAGTGCCTACATTTTGGGGCAATTTCCTATGCAGCAATAGATGACTAAGGCAAAGCACAGCAGCTGGAGATGGGCAGTAGGGTTTTGTTGATGAGGGTCAGAAAGAGGCTTTCCACTGCACTGGCTGTGAAGGTCACACTGGACTTACATTAAGAAGAAGTTTCATTTAGTAATGAATAGTCAGAATTTATATAAGTTATTACAGACACATTTCTCAGCTCAGCAACCAGGTGAAAACTGAATTTTTGTTTCATGATTGAAAGATGAAAACTCTAGGAGAGGAGGTAAAAAAAATTACTCATGGTAGCCCAAAGGGATATGGTTGAAAGAGAGATTTCATGGAGCAAATCAAGCTCTATTTGAGTCTTGAGGAAAGTTTCATTGAAAACCAGCTACTCAGAGTCCGTCTTTGGGCTATTATGCTTTTATTGTGGACAAAACCAAATTTCTTTCAAATGAATTTTGTTTTCTTTATTTTAAACTTCATTAGAAACATTCAAAAGAAAAACATAAACTGACCAGAAAACCACATGTGGCACGTGTCTGTCCACATTGTCTTTGGTATGTGTGCTTTTTATGTCGTTGAAATACCACTATTCCTACACACGCGTGCCCTGACTTTCTTCACACAGAGCTCTCACAAAGAGGCAGGGAGGGCCTGGGGAAATAGCAGGGGTCAGGAGATGCGGAGGGCGTGAAGGATATTTATCCTCATTGAGAAATGATGGGAATCCAGCAGGACTGTGGGCAGCTTTCAGCTGCCTTTGCAGACAAACGGGCTCCTGGGTGGTGCAGGGACTGGGGAGTGGCATGAGGGGGTGTGCAGACAGGGGTGGCTGTCCCAGATGGCTGGGGATGCCCAGACCAGCCTGGGAAGGAGAAAGGACCCGACTGCAGGGGAAATCAATAGGACCTGGTAATTGGCTGGATATGAGCTGTAAGAAAGAGCGAGTGGCCTGAGATGTCTTTGACCTTACTCACGGGTGCCATCAGCTTCGATGGGGAGTGATGAAGATGGAAAACAAGCAGAGCTGCACATTAAGAATCTGTCTCCTGCTAGGATGCCACAACTGGAAGCATCGAGCCTGGGTACAAGCACCTCTTTGGGAAAGATCCATTTCGACTGTCTGGATCTGTTGAAAGGGTTATGCCCAGTACAGACCTTTCATTGGAGCCTAATGATTATTTATTGAAACTGAACTCAAATAAGATTAAAAAAATAACCCTAATAATTTTTAAGGTCTATAGTAATTTCTGAATCACAGCATGGTTTTGGTTATTTCAGTGTGACAGTAAATCACTAAATAAGACCCCACAATGTGCCTGGAGGAAATACTGTCAGGGCTACAATGAAAAATACTACCTAGACCAATTATGGATGTGTGAAAATATAAATTTGCTAATAAACACCTGGACTCCACTCCATATAAGTTATTACCTTCTGAAATAGCCAGACTTAATTTTTTCCTACAAGCATGGAATACAAGGCATTTATAAAGATGTTTCCAACTATTAAAAGGACGGATGAAGATGCTCAAAAATGAAATGAAAATGCTGCACTCCAAAATATTAAGAGCACTAAACATTAACTTATGAAAAACTATATAATTACCCCTTCGGAAAAAAATTAAATTATTTTTCCGATCAACTCAATTTGGCAAAAGCAAGAAACACTTTTTTTTTTTCAGAGAAAATGTTTATTCCTAAAGGAGAATTTTATGAAGGAGAGAGACAAAGGAACATTTCCATAATTAGAGGTGTAATGATATTAAATTTGTTCATTAAAAGACAATTAACATTCCGCTTACATAACTGAGGCTCTACTCTGGCAACTAAAATGTTCCTGGTCCATTTCCTTGATGGGGAAAAGTCTTATCAAAAATAAAGAAAAACCTATGTTACAATCCATATTTTTTAGAAGAAAGGCAGTTTTGTTCATGTGTAAAAAATGAAATTTGGTTAGTTTTGTTATCTGTCTGAAGTCCTATTTTTGAATTAGTAAAGAAAATTCGTCTAACATTAGGACATAAATGGGTATTTGAAATGGGGTTTCTCTAGTTAGACACCTATTTGCAAGACCTGTGTTTTCTCTAAAATAAGCGTCCACATTTTATTTATTTAGCAAACCTCAGTTTTCACTGATTATGCAACTGAAGCTAGCGCTCTAGACTTTTACAGTTCTTAGCACACTCAATTACACAGACTCAAATTAAATGAAAAGTTGATTGAAAAAATAAAGTCCCAGCCAATTTCATTGTTCACTTTGAAATCTTTAGAGAAGTTTGGGGAAACAGCAAATAATTCTGCAAGTCTGCAGACTCCATTTTGTTCCCACCCATTTTTCTCCCCACATTTTGTGAGTCCAGCTGGGGTATCTGGAGATGGATAGGGTGGGGCAGTATATAAGACATCCAGAGACAAAACACCCCCTCCTGGCGTGGCCGCTTATGAGCTGTCAACATTGGAACAGATCACCCACTTCGGCAGGTTTCTATAGTTGTACAACAAAAAGGCTGCCATCCTGTGATGTTTACAGATCAGACAGGCTTTCTCTAAGTCTACCTGGAAGTCACTCGGAGGCTTTCATAGAAAACATCAATGCTAAGCAAAGTAGTCAATGAAAATTCTATAAAGCAGAGTCCGGAGAGCCTTTATGCCCCACCATTTTCAAGCTCATGAGAACACAACCCCTTTCCACTCAATTTTCAGGGTAAATCTTTCCTGCCTCCCTGGAAGCTTCGCAGGGCTTAGTGGAGGCAGAATGCTTGGCTGGGAGCTGGCTGGTTCCTGGTGCAGATGCAACCAACTGTGCCATGAGATTCGATTCCTTTTGGTTCAGGGTGGGAGTGCAGACATTTTTCACATAGAGGTATTACTCAGTGTGCTGTGGCCACGTGAAGACCCGCTCAGGCCAGGCAGCTGCACATGGGTCTTCCCCTGCTATTCCAGAGCAGCAGAAAAGTACAATCTCAACCCCAATAGGAGCAGTGGTGAGAGCAGAAGGTGTCAGAGCTAGGCGGGGCAGCTTGGAGAGCAAGGGCAAAACACAAAGATGGTAACTACCCCCTGCAGGTGGTACCAAATTGTCCTCACTTTACCAGAGTGCCACGGATTTCCAAACACCCAATGTAGCTGGCTTTTACATGTCCCATTACACAGACAAGGACAGGGAGGCTGGGAGAACTGAAGTCACCTGCTCTAGGACAAATGACCAAGCTGGGAACAAAATCTAGTTCTGACTTCAAATCTCTTCACAGAGGAGGTGAAAAGAATCACACAGCCAAGAGTGGATGGCCCATGCCACTACTGATACTGGACAATATCCGTGGATTCTTTTGCCTGATGTGCTCAATAACCAATTCCTGAGACACTGGGGTTTCAGAGAGAGAAAGAGTTTACTACTACACCTGTAGCAGGAGAACAGACAGCCTAATGGCCCCAAATCTGTTTCCCAGCACAAAAGGGATTCGAGGTTTTTCAGGAGTCTAGCACAGAAAGATGAGGTCATTTCAAACAGTAAATTCAAAGCAGACAAGAAAACAGTGTTCATAGTGAGTTCAAAGGTGAAAAGAAAACATTGTTAACATAAGTTAACATAAATTGAAAGGACCTATCGATCCTTAAATGGCAGAGCCTAGCTGGGCTGAAAAGAAAACATCGTTAGCATAGGTTAAGATAGAAGACAGCTATCTATCTTTCTATGGCAGAGCTTAGCGAATATAATTTACAAATGTAAGGGACTGAGGGTAGTTAATGACTGTTTTCCTTAGCATTGAAGCCTAGAAGAGAAAAACCAGATAAAGGGCCTTATGTTCTCATTGCCACTCAGGCACCAGGTCAAAAATAAGGGCCTTTTACAATCTCTCCAGATGCCCAAAACAGCTTAATTCTAGTTCAAGGCTTCCGGTACTTCCCTTTGTCTGCTGTAAAAGAACATTTACATTTGCTTTGTCTGCTCCAAAAGCAAAAGAACATTTATATAATGATTCAGTCATGAAAATCAACCTGTAAATCCTAACTTCTTGATTACACTAGGGAAGGAGCCTGAGTAAGGCATGGCTGGAGGAAACTGCCCATTTGGCTTCCCACTCTGCAGGGTTGTTGGAATACTTGATGACAAATAAGCATCAATTGTGTAACTTTTTAAAGTAAAAATATATAAAATGAAGCATCAAATAGTTAAAAGAGTAAGAACCACAGGCCTGGGCTGCTGACCACACTTAAGAGATCTCTTTTTCTCAGCTATTTGCAGGATTAAAATCTGGGAACACCTATTTTGAAATAAACTACATAAGATACAAGTGAATAACAAGTTGGGTCTCTGTGAACTATATTAAACTAAATTTAAGACATTTCATGTAATATATCACATAATGCTTCTTCATCATAAAATTTCTCATTACATTCTCAAATAACTGAGAAACAAAAAAGCACTCAGATGCTTTGTGTATGTATATACCGTATACATCATACATACCACATAGATATATTCTCTTTATATATTGGAGGCCAAAAACATGACAAAATACAAATCTCTCTGTTTATATATACATATATATAACACATACACACATGACTATATATTGATATTTTTAATGTCTATAAATATCAATGCTTTGTAAAAGATAATATTTCAAGGTCTTCCCAAATATTTTAAAATAAAGCTTTACTGCTGCTGAATCATGGTATTCCTTCTAAATATTCCCATCTCATGGGGTTAGATGTTTATGTGTTATGGCTTGCTCCTAACAGAAAGGGAGATTAGCAACTCATTCACTCTAAGCGTAATAATTCATAATTTCAGTAAGCAAATATTTAGTCATTTTCTGCTTCCTAGAGGATACTTTATGTCATGGAGCTTTGATAAAGTACCATTTTCTTAAAAGTATATTTTGCGATCAGTGGATTGCCTTTCAAGAGATGATTTTAACAGGAAATGATATTTTTCCCCCAAACTTAAAAACAAAGTGTACTTTGCAATGGAAGAGCACTCTAAAGAGAATCTAGCAAATTCTAACACAAGCAAACAAATGTCAATAACTGACCACCTCTTTTACCACTTCAGTTGCTTTTGATATTCTAGGCTTCAGAAAACTAGAAATTCTTACAATAATTTTGTCTCTCTTTTAACAGGGGGTTCAAAGTCACGTTTGTAAGAAATGCATAGATGCCCATCATAGGCCAGGCAAGCAGGAGCGGGAAGTGATAATGCTTTACCACGAATGGCGCTTGCCACAGCCTATAAGCTTAGCCTAATGCCTACAGGATGCCTCCAAATCTCAGCTCTTTGCCCAGATCCACTCATCAAGGTTTGACCATTGTTTTTAAATTTACACCTTGCTGCACAGAAACCCTGTCAACATCTTAAAACTTTCTTGGATGATGAGAGTCTATTATATTTGGAGGGCTCTTACTGCTAGAGAATTGGTTTGTTTCAGTGGGATATGGAGGAAAGGGTGAACAGTCAGATTATTTACAGGTAACAGTGAATGACAGAAGGATCTTGTAAGGAAAGCATATACAAGCATGCGCAGAAAGTTGGATGTTTTCCATAGGGTGAGCTCAAGAATCCCCCTTTCCTTCCCCCTTCCCCTATGAAGGACCCAATTTCAAAGCGGTAAAGTCCCCACTATTCCCAGGCCCTCCGATTGCCTAGAGATGCTCAGGTTTGAAGCCACTGACTGGGTCACAGATCCCAGGGGTCAAACTCCAGGACTGCCCCTGACGGTAGTGACAGGCCTGACTCTTTGGCCACCATCTTGTCTTCCCATGTGGCCCATGGCCCCAGTGCTAAAGCTCAAGTGTCCTATTACTTCTTCTCTTCTGGCACCATGAGGAATGACTTTCCTTGCCCATCAGCAACAGGATCCAACAACTCAGGAAGATATAATGGTGATGGAAGGAAAAGAGCTGTGGCTAGATCTCAGTCTACTTTACTAAGTTTTACCTTGAGGATCAAGACCAGAGCCAGTAGTAAAGAATGACTTTGGCTAAACTGTTCATTTTTGAACATAGCATGTTCTCCTGGACCTCACAGGATGGGTCAGAGGTGGGCCAAGTCAGCCTTTCAAAATTCCCATATTGCAGGATCCCAGATAAAATCCAATCTCATCCAAATTTCTAACACTGGGTGTGCCAGTTTGAATCTGTGGTGGACCACAGAAAAGTCAGGTCCTTTAATCTTCATTCAATATTGCTGGGTGGGAGCATTTTGATTGTTCCCATGGAGATGTAACCCACCCAATTGTGGGTGGTAACTTTTGATTAGATGATTTCCATGGAGGTGTGTCTCCACCCATTGAAGGTGGAGTTGCTTACTGGAATCCTTTAAAAGAGGAAATATTTTGGAGGAGAGTCCCTTTTATAGAGCCACAAGAAAGCCAGCAGACGCTACCACGTTTACCATGTGCCCTTCCAGCTGAGAGAGAAACATTAAACGTCATCAGCTTTCTTGAACCAAGGTATCTTTCTCTGTATGCCTTAAATTGAATATTTCCATAGACTTGTTTTAATTGGGATATTTTCTCAGCCTTAGAACTGTAAACTAGCAACTTACTAAATTTCCCTTTTTAAAAGCCATTCCATTTCTGATATATTGCATTCTGGCAGCTAGCAAACTAGAACACTGGGCATGAAAGAATAGGTCTGCTTGATTGGGAACTGGGGAGAGGGGTGGAACTATAGGCAACAAACAAATGGAGAACAGAAAGAACACAGAGATGAACTTACAGCAAGAAGTTCAGAAACGGAGTGAAGTGTTTGCTTCTGTCCTGACATCGCTGCCTGGGCCATAAATATCAGTGGGCCTCTGGGGTTGTTCTCTCAGAGGTACTAAAGCTTTCTTTATGGGGGTTAGAACCGTTCAGCCCAGGCAATGACTTGAGATGTAAAGGAAAACCATTACTTTAGCTATAAGCCAGAGTCAGGCATGAGCAATTTAACAACCAGGTTAAGGAACAAGACAAAGATAGCTCAAGACAGCCAAGGCCAGGCTGCTGGTGGATGGCCAGGGGCTGCTACTCTTATCCTCACCCTTGAGAAAGCTAGTGGACTTTGTGTGTTAGAGCATTTTATAATCATGGACACCAGCCTGGCTTCCTTCCTAGAGATGCTGTAGAGACCCTCATTTCGTGCTGGGCTCCTTCCCCAGGTCAAGCTCTCCTGTAATAGCTGCTACGTTAGCTGTAAATATGTGCATAGAGTTGTGGGACCTCTAAGAACATACAGAGGCTCTGTTAATTTTCTTTTTATTGCTTGGTAGGTAAGGTGGCCAGCATCCGAAATGTATGGCTTGATTAGACAATTCTCCCGTGTTCAAAGTCTAGCAAGAAAGGGCACTGGATGTAAAATGTGTCCAGCATGATGGGGTTGTCACCTCCTTGGCTATGAGTCTGCAGGGCCAGAAGGGTTGGCCAGCCAGGCATCTCCAACTAGCCAACAGAAGAGTCCCAAGAAGACTCCCATGAGCATGTGGGTCAGCATCTGCTCACACCAGGGACCCCTGACCAGTGCCTAGCCCTGCCATCCTCTTTCCACCCAAAAGAACCAGCCTTCCTAGTGCCAGGGTCTTCTGAACCAGCCTTTGGCAGCTAAAACAAACATATCCTTCACAGTCCTCCACTCGGGGTGGGAAACTGGGATAAAAGTGAAAATAAATTTGAAATGAAATCTGGCCAGACTCTTTCTCTTGGATCAAAGATCTCAGAAATAAGCCAAGGTAGAAGAATATACAGTTTCCAACAGAACTCAATCCATCTCACTCTGCTTTTTCCAAAATCATTCTCTATTTCTCATGGTGGTTAAAAAAAATAAATGGGATACATTCCTGTAAAAGTCATCTGTAGACTGACGTGCCAAGTAAGAATGAGTAGTACACTGCTGAAAGCCAATCCTCTCACCTGCTGGTGAACCCTGCAGCCAGTGCTCAGATTCAGAAACCAGCCAGGACTGTCTCCACTCAACCCCATCCTCCCTTTCCCTGGCTGGACTTCGTTTCCCTAGATTTGATCTTTAGGCTTTGCTAAGGATTTCAAACTAATCCATGCCACCCAGCTCTTTGTAATTGGATCCTAAACATCCCAACAGGACACGAGAGGATGAAAATATGAACAGCTGGCCACAGCCACTCTAAGATGTGCAAAGATAGTGGAAAATGTTTACAGAAAAAAAATGGAAGTTATGACATTGCAAAAGAGGAAGTGGTTTTCATTGCCCATAGGATGTAGAAAACCAAAGGGAAAGCTGAGCCCACATTAACAAGTTAGAGAAGTCACATGAGCCTCAAACTCATGGATTTTAAATCCAAGAGCTGAGGATGCAACAAAACCTACATGAACTTAGATGGCAGAGGGGGAGGCATCTTCCCAGGAAGAAGAGACCCCCTCAGTTGCTTTCATCCTCTGAGGGAGTGTGTGGAGTAAGATGAGAATTGCTTTCAGGCATTGGTAATGAGAAACCAGCTAAAGATGGTTCCTGGCTGGGTGGGCAGATCAGGTCCTAGAAGGCCCTGCCAGGTGGCATTTCTGCACCTACCACCAACTTGACCACCAGGTGGAAGTGTATTAGGCTCCACCAGGTGCGATATTGGGATTATCTGTCCCACCAAAGCTGGGGGCTGGGCTCAGGGTGAAAATAGATGTCCTGAGGCTCAGAAATCCAAGGCAGGACAGAGAGCAAAGAGAGCTCACAAAAACCCCATCAGCCAGCTGCTAGAGCACAGAGCAGAGGGAGACCTTTGGCTCCCATGCTCTACTAAAGCAAAAGTAAGAATCCCTTCTCAAAGCATTTGAAGCCAGTGGGCGAAAGGAAGCTCATTAGAACCCCAACAGACAGCTGCTGTACTGATTGAGAACCTCCTAGAAGTGGGCAAACGGAAGAGATATTTTCTGGGGGTATTATTGCATTTCTGTCTCCATGCTCCTTTTACACTCGTGTCCATCATTAAGTTAAAAAAAAATAAAGTATTTGCAGTGGCATAAGATGCAAAAATGTTAAAATAACAATACTGTCTTTTAAAGTAGCTATATACTAAATATATTAAAGGAGTCATTGAAAGAATTGAGTGGAAAAGATGAACAGCATGCTTTAAGAGATGGGGAGTTTCAAGGGTGAGATGAAAATATAGAAGAAGAAATGAATGGAAATGCTAGATATAAAATAAATAAATAAAATATATAATACACACATATACATAATAACAGCAATAAGGAATTCATTGTGTAGGGAAAGGAAAAGAACAATGTCTTTGAAGCCAGATCAGTAGAAATTATTCAAAGTAAAACAAAGGGGAAAAAAGTACAATAAATGGAATATTTCATCTCCTCAAAAGTACTTTTATGAAAATGGATAAGTAAGCCCCAATTGGTAAAACATATTTAAAAGAAATACATCCTTTAAGGGATATGTATCCAAAATACATAAAGGACAAATCAACAATAAAGAGAAAAATAGCACAATAAAAATAGGTAAAAGAGTTAAATATATATTTAGCCAAAAGAAGCTATATGAGTGGCCAAAAAGCAAATAATAGGTGCTCAATCTCATTAGCCATCAGAGAAACTAAGTTAACATCACAATGAGATACTATGCCACACCCACTACAGTGACTGAAATCAAAAGAACTGACAACATCAAATGTTAACTTGGACGTGGAGCAACTGGAAATATCATATGTCACTGGTAGAGGCGCCAAAGCCTGAAAACATTTCAGAGTCACGTTTCGCAGTTACTTATAAAATTAAACATCATGTTCCTTATTGGTGAGCAATTACAAGACTTCGAGTTTAAGAAGAGAAATGAAAACACATATTCATGGAGAACCTTGGTTACAATAGTCAAAAACTGGAAACAAACCAACTACCATCAGGAGACGAATGGATACACAAACTGTAGAATATTCATTTAGGAGAAAATGACAAAGCAAGAAAAAGAAACAAACCATTATATACAACACTCAGAGGATTCTCAAACACAGTAAGGTGAGTGAAATAAGTCCGACACCAAGGAATACATGATTTCATTTATAGAAAGTTCAAGGACAGGCAAAGGTAATCTATGCTGATAGAACCACAATAGTGCTTGTCTGGCCAGGGTATTGACTAGAAAGGGGCAAAAGAAAATTTAGGGGGTTATAGAAATGCTCTATAGTTTGTTTTTGATGGTGGTTACATGTGCACGTACAGTTGTCAAAACTCATTGAACAGCAGATTTAAATTTTATGCATTTTATTGTAAGGAAATTATAACTCTAAAAATATTTTTCTAAAAAAGAACATAATTGACTTCAACTATAAAAGGCAGTGACACATGTAATTCAAGACCCCCCTACAGCTTTTATATTTTTTAATGCCTCTAGAATTTTGTGGTGAGAGGAGTTTATATTTCACTAAACAGATAATGAAGATGAAAGCACTTTAAAAGTTGCAGGAAAAAAGTTAACACAACAGGCCTGAGGCTGCTATCCTTAGAAAGGTCTGCTTGATCTGGGAACTCAGATTTTGAGAGAGCTCCCACCCATTGCCAGAACTTGTAACAATGTCTCATTATGCCTAAACTGCTTGCATATTGTGGTTTATGCTGAATACCTTTCCTTCTGGGAGTCCAGATTTTGTGCTCTGGGCAGAGGGAGCCAACATGACCAACCTCCAAATAAAAATGCCAGCACTGAGTCTTTAATGAGCTTCCCTGGTGGACAACATCGTACAGTTGCCATACTTTTTGCTGGAAGAATTAAGCGCATCCTGTGCGACTCCACCAGGAGAGGACTCTTGGAATCTTGCTCCTTGTTTCCTTCAGATGTTGCCTCATTTGCCTTTTCCCTTTGCTGACTGTACTTTGTAACTTTTTGCTGTAATAAACCTTTGCTGAATCTGCAAGTTCTCCCAATGAATCACTGAACCTGGAGGTGGTCTTAGGGACCCCTGACACAAGAAACAAGCATCACTGGATTAGAGACTTGGTACCTTCACTGCTTCTTCTTGTTTCTCCCCTATTACTGAATGTTAGCTACATTTGGTCCAAACAACCACCATGCATTTACATAAAGGTTGATTCTTGGATGAAAGTGACTTCAAGCGGAGGCTATGAATGCAGGGAATATCATTGCCTTTGGTCCCCCTGGAAGAGTTTCAGAGCCAGGTCTACTGTTTTAAACATTTTTGGCTTTCCAGTGGGTTCTCCAGCTGTCCCCACACCCTCAGCCAAGGGATTTTTGAAGGACATCTTGTTGACCACCTGTTCAACTTTGAGTCATGCAGAGTAAATGGCAAGGGAAGAGAGAAATCAGAGGAGGCAGCCAGAACAGAAGATTAAAGCTGGAGAGCAACAGAACATTCTTCAAACCAGGGAACATCAAACTTCATAGTGGGAAACGGTCTTGGAATCACAGACCCTCAGATCCGAATGACCCTTAGAGATCCTGTAGGGAAAAACCCTATACTTTCAGGTGCAGGGACTGAAGTCCATAGAGGTTAAAGATTTTACTCAAAAGACTCAGAAAATCAGTACAAGGAGGGATGAGTCCCACCTCCTAGCTTCATGCTGCTGGTGAATATCATGCAGTGCTTTGCAGCCCGTTAGACTTTAATTCTTGCTGAAATCAGAACCTGTCTAGAGTAAATGAAGGTCCAGGAAACCTACTTTCCTAATTTTTTCATTCGGAATTCAGGAGTTTGAGGAGAAAGATCAGATCGTGGAGTCAGGTGGTCCTCTTGGTTTCAAATCCTGGTTTTATTATTCAAAAGTTCTCACTATTACATTTTTGAAATAGATGGAGAACACCCAACTTCCAAGTCAGATGGAAGGCATGCAGCGATGGCGCTCTCTTCCTTTCTCCTCTTTTTGCCATCTTCAACCTGGACAGCATCTGTCCTGAGCCACATGGATTTATTTCAAAGAGTTTCCATGAACGGAAAGAATAGAAGATGCCTGCTCCAACTCTCCACATCCTCCACTGGCTTTTACCAGATTTTTAAAACATAAATTTAATTCATTTTTGGATGCTTTTCAAAAGCAATAGAAAAAAGCACACATAATAATCACTATTGCATTTAAAAGACATAATTTACTGTAATGGTGCAGCATTCCTTTTATCTAAAACTTTATTCACAGCTAGTGTTTAAAATTACTCAGTAAAAGCAATTTTAATGCCTACAAAATTTGAGAAAAAAATTAGGAAAAGAAATATTTGTGGTGGCAGAATTTGCTTTTGCTTACAAATAAAATATTTACTACCCAAATTTGTCATGCAAAAATCAGGATTACTTTAACTCCTTTCTCTTGCTGATGTTTAAAATTAAAATATTCACACCATTTAGTCATTCTGGAACTCTTTAAACTCTCACTATCTTTCATTGAAGAAAACATTGTATGATTACAATTATACAATTGTATAATTGTATAAATAATAAACTAAAGGACCTAGTTCTTAGACTATGAAGGTGACAAACTGTGTCTGTTTGTCCAGGAAAGTTTTCCCTTATTTTGAGACTCCTCTGAGTTCCTAGTAAGTGAAAACAATCAGTTCTCCTATTAGGACTGCCAAAATAAACTTCTTTTAAAAATCCAAAAGCAACTATTATTTATAAGCATGTCCATTACATTCCATCATCAGTCTCTTTCAGATAAAGAATATCTATAGACACTGTCAATCGATTAACAGGATGCAATTCAAAATTGCCTTTGGCAGAAAAACAATTTTGATATAAATACATAAGCAAGTATGTCCAATCTTGGAGTAAAAAGTTTAATCCCAGGCTGAAAGGAAGATGAGCATGCAGGAAATGTTATCAGCAAGCTCACTATTTATGTCTTAGATGGGCAACATCTTGCCTTCTTAAATAACACAGGAAACAGTGATGATAATTGTTGTTAGGTTAAATATTATTTGGTAAAATATTCGAGGCATCCCGTTTGCAGTTTCTCCACATATAGATGTGTCTTTTGTGCTCAGTCCTACTGAGGTGTCCCAGTTGAATAACATCTTCTATAAAGCACAGATGCCCCCGGCAGTGAGTTTTCATCTGTTGAGTTTACGTAAGCTTTAAGCTCATTGTCACTTGTTGGCAGACTGTTGTAAGAACAGTAAACCAAGAAATCTAAGTTCAAGCCACAGCATGATGGTACTTGACAATAAGACAAAATTCCTCTTCACTAATTCACTAATGGCAGGTCCTTACCTATTAAAAGAGTGCCTACACAAATGTAAACAAAGGATGCCAAAGACAGTCACAGAGAAAGCTGTATGCGTGAGGTAAATGTCCACAGAGAAACATTTACATGTTAAGAGGGGTCTGCAGTGAGAGGATTTCATTTGATAAACAACTATAACATGTCATTAGGATGCTCTTAGAAACTAGTATCTCTGCTTAACACAACATTTATCTGACACTGGATTCTAGAATAATTTTTCTACAGATGGTTTGTGTGCACGTAGGAAGTCAGTTGGTGACTGCTTGGTACCTTTGAGCCCATTAGAAACAATCCTGGCTCACACAGCCTCCTGTCCTTTAGGGAAATGCCAGATAACTTATTCCTGGTACTAGCAGCAGTTGAACAGATGCAATTCTGGCAAGCAGTTTGAAAATCTCATGTTCAGTGTTTGCAAGTGAAAGCAGAATGTGGATTTCAGGTAACTGGAGTCATAGCTGCTTAAACAGCTGCTCCCCCAAAATACTGAGAAAGAACTTGCACAAATGTGAAAGTTTTCTGAGAATGTGTTAAAAGGCTCTGCACTATTCAATTATATCCATGATCTGTATGAATGTACTTCTAGAATATTTCCTCAATATGTGGAGGAGAGCATATGCTTTGGGAGAGAAGATCCAGAAAGACCTTGAAAAGTGGAATAAAGGATGATGACAACTTACAAAACTAAATCCATTAGTGAAAAGCATAATCTACTTATTTAAGACAAATAATCATCTGCACAAGGATGGAAATAGTAAGTTGGCATGTCCTAACTGCAAGGCACAAGAAGACTGGAGGATTCAATGGACTACAAACTGTCAGCCTGCAGTGATGGGGCCACTCAAAGGCTAAATTTATCCTACATTAGTAGACATCATTATGGAAATGTTTTTGACAAAAGGGAGACAATCATTCCACTGAGCACATAACACGTCAGACCACAATTGGAATAATTATTTGCAGTTTTACCCACTGCAATTTCAGTGGGATAGAGACCAGCCTGCATATCAAGGGAAGAGCTATGAGGATGCTGAAAGTACCCAAACCACTGTGCACGAGAGTACCTAGGAATTAGTAATGTTTCCCCCAGCGAAGGAAAAGGAATCAAAGCTTCCTTTAAACTTACTTGAGCAGCTGTCTGTGAAAGAGCGAATGGACTCTGCTATCATCTGGGAGGACAGAGCGAGGCGAGGGCAGTGGCCAGAATAAGTCATGGGATCTTATAAGAGCTGCCAGATCTCAAAATCAACAGCCTGTTGGGACACCTTCTCACACGTCCAGGTGGAGGTTGGAAAGCCCCACCCTGTTGCAGATATTGTGGAAGAGATTACTTCATTGAGAAGGGAATCTGAATGGAATGCCTACTGTCCTCTTAGATTCAGCCCATCAGCATATCTATCCTTCATCTAAGAAACACCAAAGCAGAAAGGGGAAGTATGCCAATTGAGAGAGAAACACAACAAAGCAGGCATTCTGAATTGTTTTGGCCATGCATCCCCATGATGCAGCTTGTTCTGCCTAGCAGACTGTGCTTGAAATCTCCTGATCTAAGGAGAAAAAAAAAAAAAACACAACTATATAGGAAGATGATAATTAACAAATAATTTGGCAAAGTGATTTAATTAGGGGTCATTTAAAATGTTTTCAAACAGCCATAAAAGCAATTTGCATCTTACTGATTAGCCCCATTTATAACCCCTCTAAACCTTCCCTTGCTAAGCATCACAGGAAATCATACAATCAATGGAAATTACTAAGCAACAATGCACTGCAGAAACAAGTATATGACAATACTTGTTGGGAGAATATGGGAGAGGAGCAGGTGGTAGTCCTCGTGGGCTTCACATCTCCATTTATTTCAAGGTGAAAAGCACACAGCGCTCACTAGAATACGTGTTTATCTCCACGGCTCCTCCAGTGTCTGCCCCTGCTTTGGGGGGATGAGAGCTGAGGATCCAGGAGATAGCATCTTGATTCCTTTCCCTTCTGCATGCTTCTTGCTGGGCAGGAGTTTCACAGGCAGGTTCCCATGACGAGACTTCTCCGCAGACGGTGGCGTGCGCAGCCAGGTCCCGCCATCCCTCTTGTCTATAGCTTCACTCTGCAACTTGGCTCTGTTGCTGCAGACTTGGCGTGGGCCCCGGCTGTGCAGAACATATGGCAAGGCTATTCTGCTCTGCCCAGCCGAAGTGTGCATTCTCTTGGCATCTCCCTTGATCATTAAGTCCCTTGCAGCTCCAGCAAGACAAAAGGAAGCCCAGCTTGGCAGCAGTGGGCAGACTCTTGGAGCAGGAGAGCTGAGTCCATTTAAAGCCTGATCTGTACTTAAGATAGACCTTCCTTTTCTGTGAGCAATCATACGGAGTAGAGGAGCACAGCACTTGGTTCCCTGGCATCTCTAGAAGGCCAGATGGCACTTTACCAACATTGTTTTCAATAAAATTGGTGCAAGTGGGTGCCTGTCCTGTCTCTACAGATATCAGTAACAGTATTGTCAGGTTGTGTAATGGGTAATCCTGTATAATAATAGTTAATGCCTATATAAAACCCAGTTACTGTGGTATAGGGGCCTCTATAATACTCAGCTGACATACCCTGATCAGCTTGTAGGACCAACCTACTTCAATGTGCTTGTGACAAAAGTCAGCTCCAAGCCAGCAGCTTCTGCTTTCCTTCAGGACTTAGCGGGAAAGCTTAGTAGGTCTAAGATGGGCTGCTGCATATGGCGGGGCATGCCAGAAGGGCCCAACCGGAACCAAGGTCCAAGCAGAAAGAGAAGAGACGCATGAATAAGACAGTAACTCGGAGAGAGCTGATTGAAAGGGCAGAAACAGGGATGCGAGGAGGGGCAGTGCCGGCTGCCATGCCAGAACCATCCTGAAGGCCCAGGGTGAGCTTGAGTCACTGAGGGCCCCTTGAGGTGGACATGGGACACTTGGTCCATGATGCAGCCCTTCCTGGACTATACTGCAGGGAGGAGACACTGGGGATCAACACTTGACCCTGACGCTGTCCGGCTCCGATATCATGGCTCTCCTTGGCCAAACACAATGAGAGCCACTGGGCAAGCATGCCCGTTGATGTAGTTCCAAAGGGGCACCTCTAGGGTAGAGGGCAGAGTGGAGGAAAGTAGGGAGGCTCTGAGGGGCAGATGGAAGGAATCCAATCCAGGCCCTGTCCTCGTACTGGGCAGTTGTTCATCATGTGCCCTGGATAACCATCATCTCACTACAGGGGAAGTGTTCTTATCCCCATTTCAGGAGGGTGGGGAGGCTTACCAGCCCCGTGGCATTGGAAAACATGGTGGGGGTGGTGAACCTGGCCCAGAACTCTTTCTCTCCACACCACATCCCATGAAGGTACAAATTTCCCTTTACTCCCTGTTCTAGCTTGCTAGCTACTGGAATGCAATATACCAGAAACGGGATGGCTTTTAAAAAGGTGAATTTAATAATTTGCTAGTTTATAGTTCTAAGGCCAAGAAAATGTTCCAATTAAAACAAGTCTATAGAAATGTCCACTCTAAGGTTATCCAGGAAAGATACCTTGGTTCAAGAAGGCCAATGAAGTTCAGGGTTTCTCTCTTAAGTGGAAGGGCACATGGTGAACACAGTCAGAGTTTCTCTCTCATCTGGAAAGGCACATGATGAACATGGTCAGGTTTCCCCTCTCATCTGGAAGGGCATATGGTGAACATGGCGTCATCTACTAGCTTTCTCTCCTGGCTTCCTGTTTCATGAAGCTCCCTGGGAGGCATTTTCCTTCTTCATCTCCAAAGATCGCTGGCTGGTAGACTCTCTGCTTCTCATGGCTATGTCATTCATTCTCTGTTCTCTCAGAAATCTCCTCCTTCTCCAAAATGTTTCCTCTTTTATACGACTCCAGAAACTTATCAAGACCTGCCCAAATGGGTGGAGACATGTCCTCACCTAATCCAGCTTACAACCACTCTTGATTAAATCACATCTCCAGGGAAATGATCTGATTACAGTTTCAAATATACAATATTGAATAGGGATTATTCTGCCTTTTCGAAATGGGATTTTGATTAAAACATGGCTTTTCTAGGGAACATACATCCTTTCAAACCAGCACACTCTCCAACATGAGGGAAAACTTCACAAAAGTGAAGGAGTGTCCTTTCTGGAAAGTGGGTTTCGACTGTGGTCAACTGGAAAAGACAAGGACACTAGAAGCATAATTCAAAGATTATAGCATGTAGTTAATTTGTGCTTATGTTTAAACAGAACAAGTCTCTAGAAAATTATAGAAAATGTATCACTAAGTTAATAAGATCCATAGAGAAGTTCTTTAAGCAACAAGGTCAAAAAGAACTGATATTGTCACCCAACAAATTAGATAACAAATGTTAACGCCAATATGCTAGGATCTGGCAGGGGACTGGGGTTGGTGTGCACGTAAAAAAGTAACAAGCTACCTGAGAAATTGGTTGTATAGGGTTCCTTTCCTAAGGTTAGAGATGGATATGATTTCTAATGCAAAAAAGAAGCATTAAGAAATTTGGATGTTGACCAAAACCAGATTAAAGTCTATCATTTCCAGTAGCAACCACTTAAATAGTATAGATAACTTAAATTGCAAGACCTGAATTTATTGCTGATTACAATTCGATCACGCAAATTCATTAAAGTATAGTACTTGTCAGCAAGAAAGCAGTTGAAGTACAATTTAGTACAGTTTGTCATCATTTACATCAAAAGGAGAGAATTATGGCTTCTGTGTATGTAAATAAGAAAGTATTCTGATTATCTCCTGGATGGATATCTTGTCTGTTTAAATCAACTTTCAAGGCAAGAAGACACAAAGTCAAATGAAAGCAATATATAAAATCTGCTATATAAATAGCAAATTCTTTACCCTAGTTTCTCTTGAGACATAATTCTTTCTGAAGCAATTTTTCATAATAAACATGCCTTGCTTTTATTATCATAATAAAAAACACAAAGAGAAGGCACAACAATTCTTTCAAAGAAAACAAAAGGGTTGTAGAGTACGGAAAACTCAGTACTTCATGGAGAGAAAGAGCTTAATCCCCACCTTTTCCTAATATATATTTTTATTGTACTGTCAGTCTGTCCAAACGCTGCTCCTTTGTAAACACGACTTGTGAAGCAAACACTCGGTTTTACTATGAAATGGCAGTGAGCAGCTGAGACCCCCTGTGGCAGGCTATAATGCATCCCACTTTTATAGCTGCTTGGCCTGCAGTTCGACAAACTCCAAGAGGCCAAGACAATACCTGTTTGTGTCCCCACCCACCAACCCACGCTTAGGATAGGTAGAACTCTGTGAATATCTGTCATGAATTAGGATGTGTGGAAGTGGCATAATCTAAAATGATATGTATAAACTTGGACCTTAAGTTATCGATCAAACAATTCTTTTCCTTTAAATTATAGTTATCATGAAATGATTATCATAAATTATCAAGCAAACGATTCCTTTCCTTTAAATTATAACATAATTCTTCAGGTACCTGTTTGTTTCTTAACCAGCTTATCATTACACATGAGGTGACAAAAATACAACCAAACATACCTGTGAGTTTATTTGTATATAATGATTCCTCTTCTGTTAAAGCTCAAATTTGGAAGGCAACATGAAAATTCTTAGAACTTTAAAGTTTTCTCTGTATGCCAATAAACCTTTAGTGTATCATGATCTTTACTAGTATGACCAATAGATTAAACTAGGGGTTTGGCTAGCTCAACATTCCTACAAGACCTCTATATGACATCATTTAGAAAAATTAAAACTTTAAAAATTAATAGTAATGAATTCAATCGATATGGAAAACTGTAATTCACTTCTTTCCCCACACACAGAAAGCATACAGAAAAATGATTTCTCAACTGAATTGTGAAAACATAACAACGGCTCCCCAGTCCATTACTTTCCAGTAGTGGTCTCATCGTTTCCTTTGCACACGTGTAACCACTGGAAGACAAAGTTAAGGATTCATGACTGCCATGTGAAGGTGATTTAAAGCCAGCATGCTACTTGTCATTTTCTGAATAAAATGCAACCCCTAAGTAATGCAGAAAAATTGATCAGCAACTCAAGGAAATGTGTGGCTTTGCATGAAAGAACCAGCGTAATTTCTAATGAAGATTGAAAGCTATTAAAATGGATTACAGGAAGAGAATCTTATATTTGCTTGTCAAACCTAAATGGATGAAATGTTTTCTCTGGTAGTCATTGGGTCTAAATGATACATCTAACAAAGTTATCACAAAACTTAGCGTAACTTTGATTAGCTCTGCCTTAGATTTTAGCTGCATATTTTATTCACACAGGGAATAAATATGAATAACATAATTCATATTATAAAAATAAACATAAATAAATATATTTCATTCACATGGGCTTTTATTTAATGCCCTTGGATCTTAGCGTTCTATGTTTGTTTGTAATGAAAAAGCAGGGCTTTAATTATTGATAAAAGAGACAATAATTTTGATCAAATTATTAGTATGAGCCATTTGAAATGGCCATTTTTGAAGGCCAACCTGACATTGCAAATTGCCATATCATAATGTCACATGGCTCAGCCGAACATTACATGTGATTACTAACAGCCATGAAGTCAGGAGAGGAGGCAGCTCTAGCCCATGAGCTGTGATTCTGGGGACATTTCTGACCTATTCTGAGTCTCCATTTTCTCATCTGTTAAAGAGGGCCAAGCATACCACTATACAGAGGGGTTGATATGAAATGCGGTAACCTGGTAGACGGCCATACTCCTTTTTCCACTACATCCCACTAAAATTTACAAATATGCCAACCTGGCAGGACAGAGATGAACAGAAAAAAGATAAGAGCAGATGAGAACTGTCCACTGGTTTTCAGAGGGTGGGAAGTAGATACTGGAATGGGAAGCTGAGTAAGCCAGCTGGAAGGCCAAACAAAATCTGCAGCGAGGTGAGTCCCCTAATGCCCAGAGTCGGGGGCTCCACTTGTGGGTGGCAGTGTCAGATTTCACCTGAACCTGTGACCCTTGCAATCAGCATAGGTTAAGAAATCCTCCAGTCTTCTTCACCTTACTGCCCAAGAGGGCCTTCAGTTCCTCCCAAGCTTGACTCAACTTGGCTTCTCCCTGTCTCTGACCTGCCTCTCGCTCTGACCCTTAGAGAATACTCTCCACCAAGCCAGATGTGGTTCTGCTCTCTCTCTGTTATTGCAATAGCCTTTCAGTCTCTGTCTCAACTACTCTGTTGGCCACCTCATCTCCCTTCCCCACTGCATGAGCCTTGAATGAAATCATCCTTGTTTGTACATTGTTCAGCATGGTTTTTTCCTCTGAGAGCAGATACTGATTCTCTGGGAGACAGGAGTTCCTCTCTGCAGAAAATGATGGCCTCAAACAACAAACACTGCCCTTTGGGTGGGCAAAGAAAACAATGCACTGAACAACATGAAATAGGCCAGGATGGCAGTTCTGGGGCTGCTGTAGCAGGGAAGAGAAGAGTAGAACTCAGCTCCCTCAAAACAAAGGGCAGCCAGCTTTGTAAGGGCTCCTTGTGGGTTGGAGGAAAAATCCTGGAAGACAGTGAGGGAGGCTGGTCACTGAGGCGGGTGAGGGATTTACTGAGCTTGCCATCAGGGCCCCTTGGTTCAGAATGTTTTCCTTTGCTGTGTCAGGCTGGGAGAGGAGGAAGGAACTAAGGAGCTACCTAATTAGGAGCCTCTCAGGCACCTAGGCAGTATAAGGGCCAGGATGAGAGGGAGAGAGGAGAGGGAAGTGAAGACAAGGGTTGATAATCAGAATAATTCAGGTCTGAAATTGTCATTTTTTCATTTTTTTTCCTGCAGGCCGAGTTACTTTCCTCTGCAGCCCCACAGCTGAAGACTAGTTTCAGGGTCATTGGGATTAGGGAAGGGGCATGGCGTTGGGCGAGGAGCAAGATCAGCAGCTTGGTGAAGCAGATGAGAAACGGCCTTGGTCAAGACACAGTGAGGTACCAGCCAGTCACGCAACACGCAGGCCTACAAACGAGCACAGCAGCTGGCAGGCTCAGTAGAGCCTCCCTCCTGCACCTAAGCAGGCGCCATGGATCAAAAGGCCTTTGAAAGTACGTCTCAGACATGAATGTTAACGAGCAAAAGACTAATGCAGAACAGGTATACCTGCATGCGATGGACGTGACCGGGAAAGGCATATTGAGAGAACAAAACAGAACTTCTGGAATTCAGTATCTGATAAATGAGATAATTCATCACAATGCTGGGACGATCCAGGTGAGGAAATCTCAAAGAAAAAAATAGAAAAATGGCAAGGTGATTGATAATAGGGGAGAAAAGATATAAAAATTAAAATCTAATACCCAGGACATCCAACATTCAGCAAATGGAGATTTCAGAGAAAGAGAGTTCATGGGGGATGCAGTACTAAAGTGTTGAGCACGTTTTTAGAAGTGAAGGATACGAATCTCGACATCGAACAGACCGCTGGGTGCCTAAAACAGTGAATGAAAGTAGACATCAAAGCACGGGAACATAATTGTAGAATGCTCAGGGCAAAGAAAAGATCTTACATGCTTGGGGGGTGGATGGTGTGGTAGGTGGCAGGGTGGAAGAGGGGTAGATGGCTCACGTACACAAAAGCAAGACACAGAATGACTTCAGTCTTACAATAGCTACGCTGAACGATGGAAGGCAATCAGGCAAGTCTGCAAAGCCCAGAGTCAAATGCTTTCTCACAGGGTGTTCTCTGGCAGCCAAACCACGCAAGCCACAGCTTCGCTGGCGTTGACCAGTGTGAATTCAAACAACTGAGTGTCTGCCCTTTGCAGCTCAGGGAAGAGCCTCTGCTCTTGGGGAATCTGCTGTTTATTCATTGTGGAGAAAGCATTTATGCCCAATTGATGCCATTTTCACTTGATGGACTCACATAAATAAGATTCTAAAAGATGAACCAAGGATGGAGATGCCACTCTTAACTTGGAGGAACAGTGAAAAATAATTACTAGTCATTAAAATAATTAAGGCCCCATTCTTTCTGTTTCTCACTGTAAAAACCAGGACGTTCGTGCTAAGGCAGGGAAAAACCCTCCCTTTTTCCAGTGTGACTGAACCAGAATCAAGTTATTTGTGTGACACTGTGCTTTACTGAGCTACCATCTCTCATCACACACGTGCCCAAGGCTCTACCTCATTGGAAAATGGTCCGAAATATTATATCTCGTCTTCCCTTTCCCATAAGGACTGGGCACCACTTATGCCCTGGTCCACAAGCCCACCTGGGAGACGAGACAACACAAGCTCTGCTCTGGAAAAGAGTCAGGCATGGAAAATACATATGGGACCACAATGTAGCTCAATATATCACTGGACATTTGGAAAATACAGGAATGTATAAAGGTTCATATAAAACTGCTCCCCCTAGAGATAATCACAAATAAAGTGATCTCATCTTTCTTTCTAGTCATATATCATTGTGATCTGTATTTTAGAATGGGAAGGACATTATAAGCATTTGGATAAGAAGATGGAAGAGGAGGGAAGGGAAGGGAAGGAGGACAAGATAAATGAATGGGGGGAAATCAACATCCTAATAGTAAAACATGACAAAAGACAAATTGGTGAACACAAAAATTATATAAATTAATGTAAACAAAACACAAAGTGTTCAATCTTATAAGAGATCAAGTGGAATTAAAACAAAAGGAAAAGGTAGTTTCTGGTCTATCAAGGTAGCAAATATTATGACATGCTGACATTCTTGGAAAAGACAAGGTGAAAGGGGATATTTATCCACTGGTTGTGGGGATGCAAATGGGACAGCCTGTAGGGAGGACAATTTGACAACAGATATCTGGTGCCTGAACCTTTTCACACTCTGACTCTATGTCCCCATGTCTAAGAATTTATCCTATGGAAATATTCAGATACACACACATATACACACATAACTCTTATATTAAATGGTAGCTACAAGCAATGTTCATTAGAAAAGCGTAAAGCCGTGAGAATTGGGGAAAGGTAAATAAATTACACAATGGACTGTTGTGCAGCCCTTAAAATGACTGATTTTTGAAGAGTATCTTGTCATGTTGGAGCATTTCATAAGTGATAAAGTCAGATTTCAACCTACTTAGAGGCAGCATGATTGCAAATTTAAAAAATTCTATTCCTCTTTCTTTATGTATGTATTTTATGTTCATATATGTGTTTAGACAGGCATATATGTGACTACAAAGAAAGATGAGACAACTTATTTGTGATTATCTCTAGGGGAAGCAGTTTTATATGACTCTTTATATCGTCTTATATTTTTCAAATGTTTTTTGCTTATTTTTATAATCAGAGAAAAGAACCTGATGAATATTATTTAATCAGATTGTATTTCTGCTGATGAAGGCTGTCATAGTTCAATTTACAAAACTACTCCAACCTGACAATTTACACTAATGGGAATAAAAAAGAAAGTGGGCCTTGCCTCATAGTTGGCCTGAAGAGACCCTAATTTAGAGAACTTCAGTTTGATGAGCTCTGATTTTTAAATGATGATGTTCTGTCATATCCTGTGCAGCTGGCCCTTGTCACATCATCAGGAAAAAAATAAGGTTTCCTTTTTAGGGAAATCTTTTAAAGTCTAATAAAGGCTTTTAGAAAAAGGACATGGTACAGCTTAATAAATACTTGTTGCAGAGACTTGAATTAAAAAAGACTTCTAGTCTTTAGAGTTTTTCTTCTTCATGGAAGGAGATGATTATAATAGTACGGCATTTGTGAACGCGGCTGCACACGTGCCCTCGAAAGCTGGCACCTAGCCTGCCTCGGGCACTGCCAACAGTCACCAGGCCAGAATTTCTTTATCATTGCCCTTTTATATCCCCCATATCATGCTAGGGGGGGAAGTTAGCAAAGAAAAAAGTAAACTACCATGAAAGTGTCTAATGAAAAGGATGAGCGACTATTTGGTGGGTGGGTCATTACTGAGAAGAAAACATATAAGAGTAGAATGGGTGAGACAAACATCCTTCCCATATGTCCACAAAACCCAAGATGGGATAAAACACATATCTCAAGGATGGTTAAAGAGACATCCTTTCCAGAAGGTGAAGAGCTTCCTGACCCTTCTTAGTTATCATCATGTTTCATTTGACTTCAACTGGAGCCAAAGAAGAAATCTGTGTGTGCATGTGTGCTTGTGTGTGTGAGAGAGAGAGAGGGAGGAGAGGCTAAGAAAGAGAAAGAGAGAGGAGAGGCTGAGAAAAAAAAAAACCAACAATGATTTGGTGTTTTTGTTTTGTTTTCGTTTTGCTGTTGTTGTTTGTTTCCATGCCTTCTATTTTCTGTGGCTCTTTCTTTGTTTTCCATGGTATGTTCTTCCCTCATGCTCCTTGTGATTTAGTTGTCACTTACAAAATAGTTTCATCTTTTTCCTCTATTCCTTTCTCTTCATGTTAACATATGGTTAGTGCTTGCACCTTTATTTACCTGGGAATGTCAGTTATGGAAGCTATACACACATACACACACATGCCCACCTGTATATACATATATATGTATACAACTTTTTACAATGAAATCAATACTTGGTAGTATTCCAGTGATAGAAATAACAAACAATATGACCAATGCATGTTGGGGATATTGTCATTGAGGACAAAGCAATCAACTACAAACAGGCCTGCTTGAGAACTTCTCAACATGAAAACCACATGAGTACAGATGAGGCTGGCTAGACACATACAAATAAAGGAGCCTTCATGGAACTGGAAAAGAACATCAATGGGTGGCCAAATGAAGTGCATGTGGACGGCAAGCTTCCATCATGACCCATGGGCAAAGGGGACAAGGGGAGGGGAAAAAGAGAAAGAGTAAGAGATGCAGTGCTGGGGTAGAGCGTGCCTGATGGAACCACATGATCTGCTCAGGTGGGAGGATAAACACGTTATCCCTAGTGCACCCTGGCACTAGGGTGCTCACTTT
Source organism: Myrmecophaga tridactyla (assembly GCA_004026745.1). Taxonomy (NCBI): domain Eukaryota; kingdom Metazoa; phylum Chordata; class Mammalia; order Pilosa; family Myrmecophagidae; genus Myrmecophaga; species Myrmecophaga tridactyla. Next base: position 79,854 of record PVIY010005815.1, read on the forward strand.
TGTTCTTTCAAGACTCATTTCTATTACTGGCTAGACAGACAAACAGGAGCTCATCTTACCCCTTCCTGTCCCCCATCTTTTCCATGCTTGGCTCAACAAGTGTCCAGATGGAACAGGAGAAAGAGCTCAAATGCATTCCTTTCTCTGCAGGAAACGCTCTAGTCCTAGCCACTAGTGCAGTCTCTTAAGATGACAATGTGCAGAATTGGTTCTTAATTACATCAGTGAAAATATTTCTTTACATCACTGACATCGCAATATGACTTGAGAGTTGAGAGTCCAGAGGAACGGTGTGGACTTTCAAACTTTCCTGAAATCTGATATAAAATTTTAATAAAATATCACAGCTATTGAATGCTTTCCAATATGATGAAAGAACAAAAACAGAAATATTACTTAAATATATTTTCAAGTGTTGAAGAAAACTAGGGATTGAAGACTATACCAGTTCTTTACTTTCTTAATGAAGATAAATCAGAATTGTACTTGATATTACAGTATTATCCATAAAAAATGTAGTTAAGTTCATAAAGCTCTGCAATGCTTCAAATATTTGATTGCTCAATGAGAAATCAAAAACTACTTTGAGTTATCATTATGGTATTCATTATTATTGCACATGCTCAACACATTTATCTTTGGCATTTGTATGGTAAGGTCTGCAAAGCCTAGGGAAGCTATTATGCAATTTCCTATTTCTAGCAAAGAGAAATATCCTTTGAAGATAAATTCTGTAGTCAGAGTTTTGTTCTCAGAATAGTGGTCTGATGCTTAATTTCAAAAAGCAAATATTTAGCTAAGCAAGGAAACAGCATCTGAATCATTACTGTAAGTATAGATTAAATGTGCACTTGATCAATTCTTTAGTTTTAATAGCTGCAACCCCCACCCAAATATCAGAATCCTGAAACTAAAGTCAACTGGTTCCCCATTTATCGCAAGTAAAATATTATACAATTAAACATACACAGTAAATCCCTTCATTCTCTGGGAAAAAAAAAGAAGAAAAATCTAAGGCAAAGTACAGAAAGTAAATTACAATGATAAAAATTTAGAATTCAAAGAAAGAGCCTAAGTTTTAAATTCTGAAGTTTTATAACGTATTAAACAAGTTCCCTTCATTTAATCAAACTTTAGTTAATTTTAATAAAACCAGAGATATACTCACCACTCATTATTGACTGATTATTACTTGAAAACTAGAAGGCTGTACCTCTAAATTAGAAAATCAATCTAATTACAGAATTGTTATTTTTCTCTTCCAATATTTTATACTGAAGCATGCTGAATAATTTGAATTTACAGTTTAGATTATTTCTTGATTGACTTAAAATAATATCATATATTTGAAAACTGTATTACATCCTATCTATCCCCAGAACTCATCCCCTAAAATGGAGAAGTAAATATGAAAAATCATCAGAAACTGTAAGCGCCTTGCATACACTATATATTCAGGAACCGGTATACTTAAAATTACCGTCAGCAAGACATGCAAAGAAAACATGGTGGAACATGGCAGAAAACGCAAGTATCTTTATTTATGAGCTGAGTTTCTGTCTGTAAATAAAAGAAAAAGTACTTGCTTCTGCCAGGAATCAGATGATTTTACTCCCCCTAAAGGAATCTTGGCTAGATTTATTGGCGATATTCATTAAATACCATTCTTTATATCAAATCATAGGAGAAAAGATGTTTCTTTTTTTTTTGCACATTACCTTCTAGTGTGGTTGAAATCCAACAAATACAATCCAATATCAACACAAATACGAGGCTGTGAACCTTTCATTTTTTCATTCACGTCCTCAAGAACGAGTCACCAAATATCTGCTAAGCCCATTTGGTAGTGTGGGGAGAATGCGGCCCACTGTCTGCTCTTGTGCCCTGCCAGAGCTTGCAATGGGTTCTTGAATATCATGGTAATTATCAAAACTGGTCCATCCAGCTAGCAGTTGCCCAAATGTGTAGCTGGGAGGGAAGACAAGAGTGTGACTGGGGCAAGGAAGAGGGTTATCCGGCTGCAGAGGAGGATGGGCTGTTGTCAGAGGCCTGACAGTATGCCTGATCAGAGAGATTTTAGTAATGTAGCTTGTGTGGAGGGACAGGGCAGGTAAGAGGCCTCCTAGAGCAAGGGAGACCTGGGGGTGAGGAAGGTAGGTGTGGACAAAGAAGAGTTTCCCACATCTGGTTGAGAATTTCATTCTCCTTCTAGTAGGGAGTCACTGAAAGTTTCCAGCAGGCCCCTTGGAAGGATTAGGTTTGGGTTTTAAGGAGGTCTCACTGGACACTGGGGCTAGGATAGAGGCCTTGGGAGATACAGAGAGGCCATCAAGAGACATTTGGGGGACAGAAGCTGGTGAGCTTAGTGTGTCCATACACATGGACAAAGGCAAGCAACAGCTGATGAAGCAAATGCAAGGGGGCCTCAAAGCTTTCTGCATAAGAGGTCTTTGAATTCCTTCCAAGGCAATTTATGTGTCTGCTTTGTTGTTGTGAATCGCCATGGCTCAATGCTAAAGGTGCCTGAAGAGATTGTGTTTAAAACTTAGTCGAGGACATCAGTAGACCCCATTTCGTCTTTACCTCTGGATCCCCAAGTAAATAATTTAACTTTTTTGAGCATCAGTATTGACCTCAGTTATAAGAAGGAACAAGGAGAAGAATGAGTATTTTTCACTTTTTTAGTCACAAGACCACCATGTCTTACGTTTCAGCCACATAAGGAAGTCAAACATACACGAAAATCCGTGTTGCTCTGTTACAAGTGGGAGTCAACTCTCTAACCGACACTCCAAGCCTGAGGACACTCCCAATGCCAGCCTGAAAAGTTTTCAGGGTCCACAAGGATGGTCTGTCAAGCATTGCAGGTGAAATCTCACATTGCCAAGGCTTACTCCAAAATGGAAATAAAGACTGCACACAATGTCTTGGCTGGAGGGGATCTGAAGATGTCCCTTATAAATGGAATATGACAACTCGAAAGAATTTCTTCATCCTATTTTTAAAATGAAGGGCAAAATCATCATTCTAAAGTGCCAAGCAATGCATGTTCTTGTTGAGAAGGAGCTGGGTGGATTTCTTTGGTCTTGCTACAACAACACCCACAAACCTGCAGCACCTGATTGATCTCTCTTGGGCAAACCATGAGGAGACACACACAGGTATGAGACTTCAGAAACTAGACCACCACTACATAAATCTCCAGATTCAAACAGCCCTCCTCATTGTATTATTGATCAGGGTGTCATGTGACCCTGTCCTATCTTTTCCATTTTCCAAGCCAAGTGGAAAGTGGGGGGGAGGTTTGGCAGGCGCCACAAAAATCAGCAGAGGAGGTTCTGAGCACACCTCTTGGCATGAATTTACCATGTAGGGCACCACAGAAGCAAGCTACTGGAAAAGGGAAGATAAGGAACTCTGCCACTACTTAATAAATAGCACATAACACAAAAGCAGGACGCCATCATCTTAGCGGCAACAGGACGTTGTACGTGATGTGATAAACCATCAAGATTGGGGTCCCTTGTGCATCATAGAGAAAGCAGCTCTCCTGATTCAGATAAATGATGCATGCACTTATGAATTGGTTCTGGAATACTTAAAAAATAAAAATCAACAGGGGAAAGCAAGATTAACTTCCTATGTATCATTTTTCACCAAAACTTTTATTTTGAACATTTTCAAACTTAAAAAAATAGTTGACAGAATAAAAAGTGAACACATGTAGTTTCCTTCATTAGAGTCACAAATTGTTTACATTTTGCCTCATTTTCTTTCTTTCCTCCTTCCTTCCTTCCATTTCTCGCTCTCTTTGTATGAATATGTGCACACGCATAGTTGCACCGACTCATCTATGAAACTTTTATAAATATCGTTACAGGATGAACTGTGTGCCCCCAAAAGACACGTTTACAACCTAAACCCCAGCACCTGTAAATGGGACTTTATTTGGACATAGAGTCAATACCAATGTCATTATGTCTAGATGAGACCAAACTGGAGAAGGGCAAGCCCCTAAGACAACAGTACCTATAAGAAAGACAGAGAGAAGGAGAGAGAGAGAGAAGGCCATGTGCCAAGGCAGAGATTGAAATTCTGGAGCTGCTACTGGAAAATGGTGGTGGGTTCTCTGCCTGATGCACTCTGATGACCAATTCCTGAGACACAGGGGTTTCAAAGGGAGAGCGTTTATTGCTAAGAGCAAAGCAGGACATCAGAGGGCCTCTCAATCTAAAAATCTGTCTGCTTGAACTGCAGTCATTCTTTTAGCTTTATAGTATCAAAAGATGGGCAGGTTTTAGGATAATGAGCACAGTGGCCCCAGATGATGCAATCAGAAGTGAGTCTAATTATTAAGTATGTACAGATTGATTGCATGCTTAGTCACAGAACATGTGGAAGACGATGGTGGAATTCATATGATGATGGGTGTGATTTTTAGTATTGTAATGAGGTAAGGTGACTTATAGGTTAGAGTTTAAACTACTGTGTGTATCAGACGGGCCCATTTTGATTAGATTCAATTTTGGTTACCGAGATAACTTTGGAGTCCATTTTGCAATGACAAATGCACAACTATATGATGATATTGTGAACCACTGATTGTACACTTTGGATGATTACATGGTATGTGAATATATATCAATAAAAAAGAAAATACAAAGGAAAAAAAGAAAAAGATAACTTGGGATTTGGGGTGGGTTCGTTCTCGGCTGACCCAAAGTCCTTCATTAATAAACATCAGGGGCTGTCTTTAGTGAGCAGAAGACTCCAAACTCAGAAAAATAGATAAAATGAGGCACAAGGGAGGAGTCAATGTTTTTGCATTTTTCCAATCACAAGGGTACAAGTTAAAGGTCATACAATCATCATCAGTGATCAAGCAGCTGGATTACAGTTCAGAGATTCCAAGTGTTTCCATCTGTCTACTTTAACATACCAGAAAGTAAAAAGAATAGCTATATGATGATTCAGTAATCATAAGCATCCCCACAATCCTAACTTCTGCGTTACATGCAATGGATTGTCAAGGGTTGGCCCCCACCACCAGAAGGTGGGAAGAGGTGAGGAAGGGTCCTCCGCTATAGGTTTCAGAGGAAGCCCAGCCCTTGCTCTGTGCCTCTGGCCTCCAGCACTCGGAGACAATACATTTTTGCTCTTTTAAGCCATCCAGTTTTTGGTACTTCCTTAGGGCAGCCCTAGGGAACCAGGAGAGTTTTATACAACACTTTTTCCAAATGCAAACACGAAGAAAAGGGAAGGAATGCTGTATATGGCTATCGTAGTGGTTTATCGATGAGGGTACCTCATCCCGTAAATACTTTACCACATATCTCCTAAATTAAGGCATCTTCCCTATGTAACTACAATACCATTATCACAACTTTAAAGACTAACATTGATTTGGTAAATTTACCTCATGTAAAGTCAACAAATAATGGTACCAACAGGTTCTTTTTTCTAATCCAGGATCCAGTCAAGGGTCAGGTACTGCCTCCTAAATCTGTTTTTTTTTTTTTCAATAATCTTGACCTTTCTTTGATTATCAAGATACTGACTTTTCAAAAGAGCTAAGTCAGCATCTTATAGAATGTTCTGGATTGGTGTGACTGCCTCCTTGGGATAATTTTCAGGTTGACATTTTTTGGCAGCAGCGGTATTGCTGTCGGCCCTTGTGGGGACACCCATGACAATAGGTCCATGACGATAGGACATCCACTACCAATGACCACTTGGTTGAGGATATAAGTTCCAGAGTGTTCCATTTCCCCCACAACTTCTTAATTCACCTTTCTTGCCTTCCTACTTCTGAGACAAACATCATGGTAACTTAACTCTTTGGGCTTAACATCTTGACTCAGAAATGGACTTATTACCAGGGGTATTTATTTGCTGCAGTAAAATATCCTCATTAAAAATTTATAGTCCACTTGGAAAACCTTTTTATCACCATCAAAAGATTGAAAGAAAAAACAGAACAGAACAAAACACTGACTATCCTATTATATATTTAGGCAGAACAAGCCAAGAGACTAATGGTGGCTCTCTAAATCAAATGCCATCTCATGAAAAGGAAAGTCTCATTGTTTTTGTATAGGAAAACTATATTTTAAAGTCACCAAATCTTTTTTTTGTTCCAGGAAGAAATTAAAAAAAAAACAGAGACAAGATAAAACTATTTTCTTGATTATCTCCAAAGTCTTTAACCACTTTTAATATTTTCTACTCAAGAACCCTGAATTCTGAATTGTGGAACACATTAAATACCATGTGAGGATGGCTTTATGTTGGTAAAAAAATAATGGATATTGTTATTAGGTATTTAGGAACAGGCATTTTAGTCCCCTCTGAAAGGCTCCCACTTTCCATCAGAACATTAAGAAAGGATAATGAACGCTGTATTAGTTTATCATGAATTAATCATGAGTCTTTCTAGCCTCATACTTTTAATTAGCTACTGAGCCAGTCATTTTTTTTCTGTGGTTTTCTAGCTGGGTCTAAAGAATGTCAATCTTCCCTCTGGACTAAAACAACAGGAAAAAAAAAAAACAACTGTACTCAAAGCATTTCCTTGCAAAACATTTTCCAGAGAAATAAAAATAAAACCCTGCTTAGCACGTGCTTAAGGCTTTGAAAGCTAGGTCAGAAATCAAAGCAGGCTCCTGCATTTTCAATGACATCAGGAAATAAATTATTCCTTAACCACCCCCCCCAGAAAGTTTGTTTCTGAAACAGAGAAAAGGAAGCCCATTCCTTTTAAAGAACAAAGTACAGAAACCGCAATAGAAACTGAATAAGTTAAGCTGCTCAGTGCTAAGAATGAACTCACGTCACGCTTCAAGCCTCCATGATGATCCCTCTAGTAGAAGAATCCTCAACAGGGAAAAAAAAAAATCCTAAAGGGTCATTGTCTTTTTGTTCTCTTTAATTCTTAGTCTAAGATCCCTCAAAGTAAAAGACAGTTGATGACTCTCAGAAGAAAGAGAACTTTTTTTTTTTTTAATTTGCATATGGGCAGGAGGCACCAGGGATCGAACTCCAGACCTCCAGCACGGCAGGTCGGAGCTCTGCCTGCTGAGCCACGGCAGCCGCCCAGAAAGAGAAATTTTAAGTGAAAGTTTCTTGTTTCCTAGAGCAGGGTTTCTCAATGTGGGACTACTGACATTAGGGGCTGGATAACTGCTTTCTGCCGGGCTGCCGTGTGTGCTGCAGAAACTTTCAGCAGAACCCTCATCTGTACCACGGAGATGCAGGGACACCTCCAGCTGCCACAACCAGCCACGCCTCCATACACTGCCACATGCCCAGTGGAAAACCGCCCCAGCTGTCCAAAGCTGCCCTTTGAAAATCACTAAATCAACCTGCAGCCCTCATTTCAGTTCCCCTCACTTTGGCTGGCAGTTTTTTACAGGGCTTTATCATGTTTTATCCCATGAGATCCCTTCTTCCCAGTCACCCTATGAAGCATTTATGGGGGAGGAAACCGAGGTGCAGAGGATAGCCAGCTTCCTGTGGGGACCTGGAATTCTCTGACTCCACAACACGGCTCAATCTTCGAGAGGGTATTTGTATGAATTTGAGCTGTGTATTTCCTGTGTAAGGATTTCCCGGCCCCCTTCTCCACCCTGCTGCTTGTGAGGGACAGCCCTGATGCCCTGGGTGGCTGCACATTGCCTAGCCTGAATTCTAAATGCATAGTTGCATGAGGATGCGTACTGCATCGAGAGAAGGGGCCTAACAGGGATTGTCACCTGCAGTCCTTTTCAAAACACGTCTCCCTCAGCCTGTCCCAACGACACACACACACATGCCTCTCACCAGCAGGAAATGCTGTTGGTGCCAGGAGAGAGCTTCTTGGTCAACAGGTCTACCAGGAGCCTTCTGGGTTTGCAGATTTGCTGAACAAACTAGAGACGCCACACATGCTCTGTCTGCATCAACTCAATCAGAAAATCACCATCCCCATGAGCCTCAAGACCTCCCATACCTCGGTTTACTAGACAGCACTCACTGCCACCCTTTGGCCTGTACAGTTTTTCATGCCTTCAAACAAAACTTGCCTTCTCAACAAAATGGACAGCTGGGATACCTCCATGTTCACTCTATCCCTGCAATCTCGGAATGCTCTGGAACACCACAATTTAGACAATATAGGTGGGTGAGATACGCATTTTGCAAATCGGCAATGATATTGACAAGAGTGATACTTACCCAGATAATGATTTACGACAATCCTTGAGCAGCTGTCCTCCAGACGATCTCATGTCATTGAGGTCACCATGTGCAGATACAGTGGTGATGTGAGTGCACTCAGCAGGGGTGAGCACATCAGGCTCATGCTGGGAATTCAAGCAAACGGTGAATGGTCATGTACTGAATGGACAGAGCCTGACATGCTTAAATAAAATGAGCTCTTTCTTGCCTAGAGGGGTCCTCTACTTGTACTGCCTTCCCTCCACTCTCTGTCAAACTCACAGCCATCAGCAGTCACCAGTTTCTAAGTCACCACTTCAGGGAAGCCCTCCGTGACTACCTAACAGAAGGCAGCTTTCCCCATGGCTGACTATCATAGCACCTGTTTTTTGCCCTTGATAGCGTTTATCACACTTTGCCTTTATATACTTATTTCTTGCTTTCTCCTCTCGATATGCATGCTCTTCCCAGGTGTAAGGATCACGAGGGGAAGGAGAAGAGCTCGTGTGTTCAAACACAGCAAGCATTCAGTAAATATTTCCTGAGTGCAGTGCACAGGACACACCCATTCCATCACTTGTTTTTGTATGATCGGCTAAGTTTATATGTTTAAATGGTTGGACTAAAGTGAAAAGATGAACAATTTGACACATTGAAAATATATGTCTACACATTGGATAGATTGTGTGGTGTGTGAATAAAACTGCCTTTATAAAAAGAACATCTAATTCAAATTTCCATGTGCATAAAGAAAGATTTATCAGAAGATAGCCATACCCCTTTTTCCTTTCATATTATTTACCGCTGACCTTGTCCCATAACAGCAAATTTGCATAGTTCTGACAAACTATGTATGCACCATGAAGCCTAAACTTTTTACTATCTGGCCCCTACCAGAAAAAAATTTTGTTGACCTCTTGTATAGGACACCAGACATGAATCTAAAACGAGCTCAGAAGAAAGCCAAAAAGGTGGCTTTGGACCTACTGAAAAACTTGTATTTGTTGACATCTAGACAAACACTGACATATTCCTTGAAGTAATTTACTAATGTATAAATCAATAGCTTATGCTTAAAAATATGAAGCACAGTCCCCCTTGGTAAATAACATCCACAAGAGAACATCATTAGAGAAACATTGTCATTCTAGATATTTTTGTAAATGTGGAGCTCACTTCAATAAAGTTAAGCTTTCAGCAACAATCTCTTAGGTTCAATCGGTAGCCCAGAAATGCTATCTCCCACCCCACTAGGGATGGCATTTCAAACCGTCATCAATCTTCCAGCACGGCTTTTCACAGTCGATTCTTCCTGAAATGGAACAGTGGCTGTCAATGCTGACCCGTGACCTCCCAGCACAGGCAGGACAGGGTTTGGCCGCATCATCATGACATCACCTTGGAAGACGAAGATTCCACGGATGTGGGCTTGAACAGTTGGACAATTCCCCTTGCGAGGCAGGGTTGATCCAAATCATCCTTTTCCCTTCTCCTGCCCACACCCTTTCTTTACTGAAAACGGATTAAAGTTATTGGCATGGAAGCCGTCTGATCCATATTTGAAACCTTGTGCCCACCAAACCCACTGAATAAAAAAGAAGAAGAAACACATGCAGAGGGATTAAATGGCAAAGGCTGCCATAGCAGAGCTGCTGCTAAGAGCTTAAATGTGCACAATGAAAAGAGCAAAAGGGAAAACCTGAAGGACCACTCCGGAATGCAGCTTTTAAAATAGGATTAATGCAATTCTCATCTGGGCACAATTTTGTCCCCAAGGGACACTTGGCAATGTCTGGAGACTTTTTAGGTTGTGGCAATTTGGGAAACGGGGTGCTCCTGGCATGGAGTGGGTGGTTGCTACTCAAGACCCTACATTACCCAGGGCAGCCCCCAGCAACAGAGATTCATCCAGCCCCAAATGTCTGTAGTGCTGAGATTTAGGAACCCTGCATTAAACCACCGATCTAAAAATCACTCCAGTGACTGTGATCCTAAAGATGGGTAAATGAGCTGGGGAGGGGGCTGTCACACCCACTCCGCTGAAACAATTATACACAGAAACTACTCATGGGTGTTCCACTCTCACTACTGAAACTTATATGGCAATCGGTCTCTTCAGATAAAAGTGGTCATCTAGGGCGGCTGCCGTGGCTCAGCAGGTAGAGCTCCGACCTGCCGTGCTGGAGGTCTGGAGTTCGATCCCTGGTGCCTCCTGCCCATATGCAAATCAAAAAAAAAAAAAAAAGTGGTCATCTAAATTATACTCACAGGTCAGGAAGACATGTTCACCAGGTAAATTCTGCTTTATTATAGGAACTTGAATTGTGATTCGCTTGTGAGCTCCAAAATAATAAAACATGCTTCACTATCCCTCCCAGGATCTGGTCATACATTTCCATAATCGTCAGTTGCTTGGTCATTTTGTGAATCACTCGATGTTCTCTCATGGTTCCTCCAAATCAGGTTTCCATTGTCCAAGACAGAAAATGACAGGGATGGCATTGTAGCCCACCATTCTTTTAAACCTAAAAATCTTGGGAAACCAAAGTATTTTTTATAATTCTCATTTTGGGGGGCAGCAAAATGCCACCTGAACCAACCAGACGCATTAGTTTTGTCTCAGCCCACGAGCCTCTGCAGTTTGCTGCTATTGTACTGCTTGTTGTGATTTGGGGATTAATTTGGACATGAAAATGTCAAAAAGAGTTATCCAGCGAGTGACAGTGGGAAGAAGAGAAATGCTATTTGCCACTACCATTGACCCAAGAAGTATAATGTAGCTATTGCAGGAGCTTGAGCACAGCATCTTGGAGAACTCATTTCATGAAGATGGTATAGGAAACACTCTATGTGTCATTTAAAGAAACAGAGAAGTCAACTGTGAAAAGCCAACTGATCAGTTTGCCAGGATGGGCGGAATTCTGGTCTTCACACCAGGAGAAAGCTGGCCCACCTACTTGATCATCGGAGCCCCCAGAATATTCCATGTAGAAGCAACCATTGAAGGTGAGTGTGCACATTCAGATGATCGATGGAAGGAATTTAAGAAGCTTGGTGGAGCAAAACATTTGGAAATTTGGAGTGACAAAGCATCTTCTGAACATAAATACCAGGTTGATGAGTTTGCAGAAGTAACGTCAATGTTGGGTATGTTAGTGTGAGCTCAGGTTTCCAATGAGGACTTAGGTCCTTGCCCCCAGTTGTGCTGATGACTGGCAGTGCTGGGCTAAGTCCACCTTTGGGGAGTCCTCTGCAGAGCGCCTCCTTTCTCCCAGTGATGTCATCTCCCAGGGCAGCACGCAGGCAAGGACTGGTTCCTAAAGGTCTACCTGCCTGCTTCACAGTGGGACAACTGGGAGGGACCATCCCTGCTCCAGAGTCCCCTCTGCCATGGGTTGAGGACTTCACTGGAATGGCATGGATGTCCCAGCTTTGTCTCAATCCCCTTTCCTCATTCCCTCACAAGTGCTGATCCTGAAAATGTGCCCCTCCAAACCTCCTGAGTACAAATCTCATCTCAGAGCCTGTTTCCTGGGACTTGATCAAGCACAGTATCTGACCAGAAAAGCTTTGTCCTGAACATCCATCCAACGCTGATGCAACACCCACATATTGGCAGTAATGTGTATTAGTTAGGGTTCTCTAGAGAAACAGAATCAACAGGGAACACTTGCAAATATAAAATTTATAAAAGTGTCTCACGTGACCACAGGAACACAGAGTCCAAAATCCACAGGGCAGGCTGCGAAGCCGACGACTCCGATGGAGGGTCTGGATGAACTCCACAGGAGAGGCTCACCAGCCGAAGCAGGAATGAAACCTG